>JAKELJ010000844.1:0-14036 GCA_025594165.1 Tamias sibiricus
GGACGGAAGAAAAACTCATTCCGGAGTGCGGAAAGAACATCTCTAACCACCTTACCCCCTGCCAGAAAACTTTAAACCGACTACAGCTGAAAACTTTAGAGTGGGCAATAGAGGTGGGAGTGGGTGAGTTCCTGAGTCACAATCACCATTAATAGAGTCAAGTGGTTGCTTTCCACCTCTGCAACGATCACAGGTCGAGATTTGCTGGAAAATCAAGGGTCATTCATACCAATGTAGTGACCAGACAGGTTTAAGGAACTCGGGTCTGGGGTGAGGGTGTGGAGCTGCCACGATGCCAGACCACGAACCCTGACAGACAAGTGCAGACTCAGGGGGGCTGTGGGCTGTCCGATGCTGATTGTCGGAAGGCGTTGGAGGCTGCGGTCAGGCTGGAATTGTGGTTCCCAGAAAAGGGAGAGAGGGGGGAGAGAGAGATTGAAAGAGAAAGATAGCGAGCTTCCTGGGGCCCAATGTAACTTTGAAGGTCTTATGTGGGTGCGATGCCCCCTGTATGGGCCACAAGTGGGCTGCCGATAACGATCAACATCAGTTCCCTTCCCACCGTGAAAGGCCCAACGGGTTTAGGAGCCCTGGGACAAAGGCTTACCAATCTGAAAGACACGGCAGTGGATGTGTTGGAGAGGCTATCACGAAATGAAGTGAAAGGCTGGAGTCAGGCGGTTCCGAGAGGGTTTATGCCCTCCCAGGGGATGATGGTCAGCCAGCCAACACCAAAAGAAGGGCCAAAACCATACCGGACGCCTTGTATGAAAAGGGGGATTTATTAGGGAAGGGAGAAAGGGAAAGGGGAACAGGAAGGAGAGAGCTGTGAGAAGATGACGGCGAAAAGAGAAAGAGTTGTAAGACCAAGCCAGGGCTTCAGTCCAGAGGTGGTGGAAGTGTTGACTTGTATGTCCGGATTGGCTCAGAAAGGGAGAAGCCCTCCCTGGGTTAAATCCCACATAAGGCGAGAATTTCCCAGGATCAGGAAGGAGTGGGGGACTTGGAGCCCGCCAAAGGTGAATTCTCGTGAGAGATGGGCACTACGAACGCACTCCCCGGCAAGGCGCCTTGGGGTATGGCCTGCCATCCAGCCTTCTTATCCAACACTTAGGGTCAGCTGAAAATCCTCAGGAGATCAACACCTCTGAGGAATATATGAGAGGCCTCTAGGCTTTTTCCTTAGCTTCTTCTGCCAGTCCTGCCATCTGTCTGGGTGTGGTCAACAGATTGCTGACACACATGTGGCTTCCTTTTTTTTTTTTTTTTTTTTAATATTTATTTGCTTTAGTGTACACAATGTGTCATTTTGTTTTGTCTTGCTTTTGGTACCAGGGATTTGAACTCAGGGTACTCGACCACTGGGCCACAATACCCAGACCTTCTTCTTCTTCTTTTTTTTTTTAATTAGAGACAGGGTTTCTTGTGTTGCTATTGTGCGCGCGCCTTTGCTGAGGGCTGGCTTTGATATTGCGTTCCTCCTGCCTCAGCCTCTCAAGTGCATGGGATTACAGGCTGGTGCGTCCACCGCGCCCTAGCAACAATGCATTTATTTTTTACATGGTGCTGAGGATTTAACCCGGGCCGCCACATGTGCTAGGGAGTGCTCTACCGCTGAGCCCACAAACCCAGCCTGTGGCTTCCTTTTGAAGCATCAGACATTTCCCTTTCGGGACCCTCTCTTTGCAGAATGTGCAACTGCCTTGCCTTCCTGTTCTGTTGGGGGGATCTGGTGACTTTTAGGAGTTTCAAGCCCTTGGAGGCATCCGATCACTGTCTGGGCCATCGCTGACCTTAGGGGGAAGGGCCATTAAGAGTGGATACTTTTTTTTTGGCCATTTACTTCCTTGATGTTGGTCTACAAATTTTTGGTTTGTCTTTAAATATACAAGAGAGCGCTGGGTGTTTGTATTGTACACACCTGTAATCCAAATATTTGGGAGGTGAGGCAGGAGGATCACAAGTTCTTCAGTGGAGACCCTGTCTCTAATAAAATACAAAAAAAGGGCTGGGGATGTGGGACCAGTGGTCGAGTGACCCTGAGTCATTCCCCAGTACAAAAACAAACAGGGGGATGGGATTTGTGGCTCAGTGGTAGAGTGCTTGCCTAGCAACGCGCACGGCCCGGTGTGCGATCTCAGCACCACTTAAAAATAAACGCATTGTGTACAACTAAAGCAAATAAATAAATATTTTAAAACAAACAATCAAACATTTAAAAAAACCTAATATCCAGCAGATGGGCTGGGGTAGACTATTTGCCACACACCCCGGCACCACAATATCCAGCAGATGGGCTCAGTGTAACCATTTGCCTCACACCACACAGCACCACAAAAAAATGAAAGTGAAGATATTAATATTCCATTCTACAACTAAAAAATATTAGAAATAAATAATAAATAAATATCCAGCCAAGTGGGTTTTTTCAACCAATTTGTTTGTTTATTTGTTTTTGTTGGTACTGGGAATTGAACCCAGAAGAGCTTAACCACTGAGCCACAACCCGACCCTTGTTCCATTTATTTATTTTTATTTATATTTTTTAGTTATAATAAGACACAATCCTTTATTTTATTCATTTTTTATTTTTTTATTCTAAGTAGTTATGACAGGTAGAGAATGAATTTTGACAAATTGTACACATTTCCTCTGGCTGTAATTGTTCGAGGTCCACCAATAGGATAATGTCATACTTGTATATAGGTGTAATAAACGTCTGTCTCATTCCTTCCCATCTCACTGCACTGCCCAACCCCTCCTCACAACTCCCCCCTGTAAAAATCCAAAATTTCCGTCATTCTTCCCTACCGCCCGCCCCTTTATTTATTTATTATCTATCTATCTATATACATATGTATAATATATTTATTTTGTAGTTGGTCAATAACCTTTATTTATGTTATTTTTAGATTATTTATTTATTTGTTTGTTTTAGTTGCACACAATGCTTTATTTTTTGTGGCTTGGGGATTGAACTCAGGGGCACTCGATAATAATGGTGAAGATATTTATCGATTGAACCAGGGTCACATCCCCAGCCCTTTTATGTATTTTGGATTTAGAGACAAATGGTCTCACTGAGTTGCCTAAGTGCCTCACCTTTTGCCTAGAGATGGCTTTTGAACTCACTTCCTCCTGCCCTCACTCAGTCCTCCCAGAACTGGGATTACAGGAGTGTGCCACCAAACCCAGCTTGCCAGGCTTAAAGTGGGAGTAATGGGTTATAATACTTCAATATCTATATATTTACAATTGTTGTCAACATTCATTTAATTGGGATCAGTATTAGGTGCTAGAAGCTAGCATTATATCCTAACTGTTTCTGTAGTGATGACTTACTGCCTAAATTAGATCCAGGTTTGTTCTATTATTAAGTTAATATTTTCTGCAAAACACAATATAGGTCAACAGTTATGAAAGTTTTGCAAGGAAAATACAAAATGACACTAATGTATCTTTGGTATCTATTTACTCTATCAAGATCATGTAGTATTAACTCAATTACATATAATTTTTGTTTTTTAAAAAATGTTATATATTTGATAGCACACATATTTATTGGGAGAAGAACCTTTATTAGTATTATTTATTTATATGCAGAGCTGAGACTCAAAACCCAGGGCCTCACACATGCTAGACACCTCTAGCCCAGCCCCACAAGCTTCTTTTTTTATTTTTTTAGTGTGTCCAATAGCCTTTATTTATATTTATTTGTATGTGGTGCTGAGAATTGAAGCCCTAGTGCCTCCTACATGCTAGGCAAGTGCTGTTACCAACTGAGCTACAACCCCATCCCACCGAAGTTTACTTTTTAAAAACACTTTTACTGGCTAGGTTTGTGGCTCAGTGGTAAGAGTGCTTGCCTAGCACTAGTGTGAGGCCCACTGGGTTCGATCCTCAGCACCACTAAAAAAATAACTAATAAGATAAAGATTTGTGTCCATCCTATAACTAAAAGGAAAAAAATTATATTATTAGTTTTTTTTGTGTACTGGGATTGAACTCAGGGGCACTCGAACACTGGCCCACATCCCCAGCCCTTTTTGGTATTTTATTATAGACAGGGTCTCACTGATTCCTAAGTGCCTTGCCATTGCTGAGGCTGGCTTTGATTCCCGCGATCTCCTGCCTCAGCCTCCCAAGACTGGGATTACAGTTGCGCCACTGCGCCCAGCTTCATTAATATTTTTAAAACACACTTTACCAACCTAAAACCTTTTACCAAATACTTAAAACGCTTTTTTTGGGGTGGGTGGGAAACAGGAATTGAACTCAGTGCAAACTCGACACATGAGCCACATCCCAAACCTATTTTGTATTACGAATTCCTAGTGCCCCACAGTTGCTTGCCTGAGGCTGGCTTTGAACACTCAATCCTCCTTTCTCAGCCTCCTGGATTACAGGCTTGCGCCACTAAGCTGGCTACCTAAACCTTTACTTAACTTTCACTAGGCTCACTGGGCACTTTTGTCTGTAATCTCCAGCTTCTCATTGAGATTGAGACAGGGAGGATAGCAAATTCAAAGCTCGCCTCAGCAATTTAGGGAGGTGCTAAGCAATTCAGTGAGACCCTGTCCTCTAAATAACATACAAAATAGGGCTGGAGATGTGGCTGCAATGTCAAGTGCCCCTGAGTACAATCCTGGTACCACCCCAAGAAAAGTTTTATGTTATATCTCTTGTTGCTTTGAGATCACCAGAGCAGAAATCTTCTCACATAATATAAAGTATATATATTTATCTTTTAAATGCAACTTTAATTAAACAAATGCTAGTCTATACTTTTGGAGGCCATCCTAACATGGAGGACAAGAGGCAGAGCCTTAATTTGGGTAAGCGTGGCCTTTTGAATATCTTAAAAAGTTTATTATTTCTGAATCTGATCTTTGCCCTTTTTAATAAATGTCTTCTACAAAGTTATCATGTATTACTTCCTGAGGTCTATCTGATATCAGTTAACATAATACAACATTACAATTAAAACATTATCAACAGAAAAGCTAAAAGAGCTCTTACTTCCCTTTTGTGAAAAGTGGCAGAATGATTTTCATGTTTACATTGTTAACCTGTGAAAACAAATCAGGACCTCCTTATTACCTTCAAAACTACAATCGAAATTCCCATTCCAGTGTAAAGAGTAAAGAAATTGTTTATATACATTAACTTTCTGAAAAAAGTTTACCTTTATCTAGTTACAAAACATTAAATGACATAAATACCAAATTTTGTTGTTTGTTTTTTTTATATAAATCTGAAGGAGAGGATTGTCTACATGACAATAATGGTATGTATACTTTAAGAGCATGAATTGCATGTAATTATGGGGGAGGTCACCTGAAGCCCACATTTAGGGGGTTCCTTCTTCCCTGCCAAAGGAGGGTGTAAAGCCACCTAAGAAAATTAATGTCTAGAATAGTTAGTAAAGAACAAAAGACAAAGTCAGAATTAGTTTTTAAAGGATTGGAGCAACTGATATGTTTCAGTCCACACAGGAGCTGGAACTAGACAATTAGAAAATGTCTTCATGTGACTTATTTAAGGGAGTAACATCAAAGCCAGGGATAAGGTTTTCAAGGGTGGAGTCTTGCTTTCACAATGTCCCTTGCTACTCAGAACGGTTGATTGGCATTCGTGCAGGTCCACACTCATCTTCAGAGGGGCTGTGTGATTGGGTGGGTATAGCAAATTCTACCCCCATCTCCAGTACTGTGCGGGGACAAGGAAGAGCAGAATTAAGGCTCCACAAAATGTCCTGGGCAGTCAACGAGAGGAGATGTCCCACTGGAAGTTCCCAGACACCTGATAATCCTATTTCACAGAGGCTGTGACGCGCAATATAATCAAACATACAGTCAATGGATGTGTTCTTATATTCTAATAAAACAAAATACAGCCAGTAATGGGTTAGTGTCAAAATGACACAGATAACATCAATAAACTAAGTGCAGGCAATAAAAACTCAAATGGTTTGATAATACTTTGTGTTAAAACCTATGACCTGCCGGGCGTGGTGGCGCATGCCTGTAATCCCCAGCACTAGGGAGGCTGAGGCAAGGAGGATTGCGAGTTCAAAGCCAGGCACTCTGCAATGGTGAGGGCCACTTAGCAACTCAGTGAGACCCTGGTTTTCTAATAAAATACAAAAAAGGGCTGGGATGATGGCCCCAGTGGACCAAGGGCCCCTGAGTTCAATTCCCCAGTACCAAAAACATACAAACAAACAAAAAAACATCAACAAAAAAACAATGGACTTGGAAAAATGTGCTTCTTTATATGTATATATGAAAGGTATAGCAATTCTAAAAGCAAGTATAACATATCTAAATTAATATAAATAAATACATTTGAAAAATTATACAATACCCTTATATTAACTAAGTATAACTTAAAGTTGTTTAAACCATAGTGTAAAGTAAGAATAATAAAGGGTTTTTGCATGGTGTTTACCCTAGTACCTATGCAATTTCATTAATTAATAGGACTGTATTCTAAATCTAAATATATAGAACTGCGTGAACTGTCTGTCGACAACACCAATCTCATTGTAACCACAGATACCTGTTAAGTCGTGTACACGCTACCCTTATACCACAGCAGCCAGCGAGATCTCCTCTTATAAGTCATAGGAATTGACTTGGTCTACTCCGCCTACAACTGTCGATAATAAAGCCCATACGTCTTCATAATTGGGAGTGCTGGCCCTTCTAGATGTCAGATACAATGTATACAAGTGAGTACTCATATGTTACCTTGCTAGTTAAAACTACATAAAAACTTTCAATTTACAAACTTGTTTAATAAAATAATAATCTTATTTATTGCTTTAGTTGTACACAATTGCAATGCATTTATGTTTTTCGTGGTGCTGAGGATCGAATCCAGGCACACGCTCGTGCTAAGGGCGAAAGCCTCTACCGCTGAGCCACAACCCCAGCCCTCATTTTACAAAACTTTTAAATATCACTCAAAGTTCAGACAAACATGATTCATCAGATATATAAATATCAATAGTCCACATATAATTTAGGCTATGATCCTACAATATCAATTGCTTATTTAAACAGTTAAATTGTTATCATAAAAAAGACTTTATAACAGTTACAAACCCGAATTTCTTTTAAGACTTAGTCTTACCTAAGTGAACTAATATACCTAACAGACACACACAAAAACTATTTTTTCTTTCATTCCTTTTTTTTTTTTGGTTACCGGGGATTGAACTCAGGGGCACTAGACCACTGAACCACAACCTCGACCCCCCCATTTTTTTTTTTGGATTTTCATTAAGAGATAGGGCCCGCACTGAGATGCTAAGTGCCGTCAACATTTGCTGAGGTTGGCTTTGAACACACAAATCCTCCTGCCTCAGATTCCCAAGTGCTGGGATTTACAGGGGAGTGCGCCACCGTGCCTGGCTTCCTTCTTTTTTTTCTTTTTTTAAATATTTATTTATGTGCTTTAGTTGCACACAATTCAATACATTTATGTTTACGTGGTGCTGAGAATCGAATCCTTGGCATGCTGACGTGACTAGGCGAGCCTCTTTACCGCTTAGCCACAACCCCATGCCCTTTCTTTTTTTTAGATTTATTGGGAAATAAACTGAGGGGTGCTTTAACCACTCAGCCACAGCCACACCCTCCAATCCTCTTTTACCAACCACATTTAGCCAGAAAATTATCTTTTTTTTTGAGCTTTTTTTGGTAGTTTTAAAAATGGGGACACGTAATACCTTTATTTATTTTTTTTGTGGTGCTAAGGATTCCGAACACCCCGTGTCTCACACATGCTAGGCCAAGCACTTCTGCCACTGAGACTACAACCGCAAGCCCATAAGAAAAATATTCTTTAATAGATAAATGCAGATTGATGGTTCAGAATTTGCTTCATATCAGTTACCAAAAAAAATTTTCAAAAAACTTGCTAAATCTAGTCAATATTAATCAAATAAATAAACTTTTAAAAAAATATTTATTTTATTTACTATTAGTTGTACACTAATGCAAATGCATTTTTGTTTTAACGTGGTTGCTGAGGATACAAACTTGGTCCGCAACACGTGCGAATGCGAGTTTGTTCTGCCACTGAGCCACAACCCCAGCCCTAAGAAAAAAAAAATAAAATAAATCTTTTTGAGGATATAACCTTCCACCTAACCATCTGCAACTTATTTAGACATTTCTATTCAAAAAACTTAATTTATAATCCCCCCCTTTTTTTAGGTTTTTTATTAATTTTGTCCCTCTTATTCAATATTGGACCCTTTAGCATAAGAAATATTACTTCTCATACTAAATATTTTTCCATCCAGAAACACTTATTTGTTAATCTTCTAATTTGTCTGTGATAAAAAAATACTTCCATACGTCTAACTTTCTAATATATCTCTTTTCTAGTTTCAGATCCTTACTTTAAATTTCATATTCTAAAATAACAATCCTTTTGAATGTGATTCTTGTGCATTTATTTTAACCAACACAATTTCCATCCCATGAGATAGGGGTCAGAAAAATCTGGACACCACTAGAATAAAACTGCCCCATAATCTTTTTTCTCCCGGGTGAGGTTGCATTCAATGGGTTGGAGCACAGGATATTTTTTGCAGTGAATATGTGTTTTACCTTATCTATTATCACAGTGCCATCAAATTTAAGTGATGGTTCCCCATTGCTAAATTTATATCCAGTGTCACCTTTTATTGGCCCTTTTTTTTGTTATCATAAGTATATTGAATATTCAATGGAGGGGCGGCCCTATCCATCCTTCTTCTTTCAGCTCCCTGGAAGATCCACTTTTGCAGAGGCTGCCAAAACAAAACACAGGGTACCATTAGTTTCTGTTTTTTCTTTTCTGGGTGTGAAATTGTTTAACCTGCCAGTATCCCAATGCAATTAGTTTGCTTTGGATACTGTTAAAACAAGAATGGTGGGGCTGGGGGTTGTGGTTCAGTGGTAAACCGCTCGCTTAGCAGTGTGCGCCGGGAGTTCAATCCTCAGCACCACGTATAAAAAAACAGATTGTGTACAACTAAAGCAAATAAATAAATAAATATTTTAAACAAAACAAACAAGAATGGTGCATGCTGTATTCCAAGGCTTCAGGAGGCTTAGGCAGGAGGATCTCAAATTCCAAGCCTGCCTCAGCAAAAAAGGGTGCTAAGAAACTTGTGAGACCTCTGTCTCTAAATGAAAACAAAATAGGGCTAGTGGATTGGCTTAGTGGTCAAGTTGCCCTGAGTTCAATCCTGGTACAAAAAAAAAAAAAAAAAAAAGAAATTGCTCTGCCCAGTGATGACTATCCCCTGTGCCAATGTGGTGTTCTGGTCCAGATTGTTTAAAAAAGGATGAGGGCCATTCTTGTCCTAAAGTCACAAACTACACCTACAAAGTGCTAGAAATACTACTGCCTTGTCCTCTGAAGCCAGCAGCCTCCAGGCCACCCATGGGCACAAAAGGGGTTGGAATGGCAGGGCTGATGGCCAGGATCTCTTTGCCCAATTTTTCTACAGCCCTGGCAAGCTTTCCTGGGAATTTTATTTCCCCCCAGCGCAGGCTGGTATAATTTTTTTTGCTTTGTTTGGTTTTGTTTTGTATCCAAGGGGATTGAACCCAGGAATGCTTAAATTATTGAGGCCACATCCTCTGCCCCTTTTAAAAAATTCTTTTAGAGACTGGGCCTTTCTAAATTGGCTTAGGGCCCTGCTAAACTGAGGTGCTGGTGTTCTTTTTTTTCATTAACTTTTTTTTTAATATTTATTTAACTTGCTTTTGTTGTACACAATGGGTTTATTCTTTCTTGGTGCAGAGGTTCGAACCCCGGCCGCGCATACGTGGCTAGCGACGCTGCTCCACCACTGAGCCACACAACCCCAGACCCCAGGGCTGGTGTTCTTGACAAACATCAAGATCATGCTAAGGATCTGGCTGAGAAACAGGGCTCGGGACTGCCATCACTGGTGTTGAAATAGGAATTAAATCATTTTTTATACGCCTTTCCTTCTGGTGTCCTGCTATTCTTGCACAACCAGAGGCAGTGCCTTTTTGTTACCATTCAACTTAGTTTTCTGACTGTTCAGACTCCTTATCATGGAAACTGCAGAAATCCCTGTACACAAAACAGAATTTCTCTCCTCATGCTTGTTAACTTCTGACAGACCAACTCCAAATTGCAAGATTGTAGCAATAAAAACCAATGCAACAATGCCAGATTTGTGTTACAGTAAAACATTTTTTTTTTATTCTCTTAGATAGGCTGTGTACCAATCCATGTGTCCTCATTCAGCTTAGATCTTTCTTCTTAAGAGACATCTAACTATAGAGATTTTTAACATACAATCAGCAGGCTGGTGTTGTAGCTCAATGGTAAGAGTGCTTCCCAAGGCATGTTGAGAGCACAGGGTTTGATTCTTAGTACTGCTATAAATGAATAAATAAATAAAATAGAGGGCCATTGAGAACTTTTTTTAAAAAATCCACTAAAACTGCTTTTTTTTTTTTAAAGAATCAAGTTAGCAGGCCCAGCATCTTAAAGGGACAATAACAAAAAAAAAAGAAGAAGAGAAGAAGAAGTAAGAAGAAGAAGAGAAAAGAAAGAAAGAAAAGAAAAAAGAAACACAAAGACAGCCACCCAAAAGGAATCCCCAAAACCTATGCTGACATATGGGAATCTTCAAAACAGACAGACCAGGACATACGAAATTTCTTCCATTTACTTACCTCTGAGAGACTCAACTCCAATTGCAAGATCTTATAATAATTCAGAAAGCCATCAACAGGCCAGCTTACAGTAAAACATCATTTTTTTCTTAGGCTTATACTTAGAGGGGCCCCATTCTGCCCAACATCTTTCCCAATAGACAACCTGATGCGGATTAACATCAGTATTTGCCCATAGCGTAAAAGGGGGGGGGCAGTAACAATACAAACAAAAACAAGACAACCAGAAGGAATTCTCAAAACAAGGAGGCCAACAGATGAAGAAACCTAAAACGAGATCAGAAGAGGGAGTAAAAATCCTTAGTTCTTGAGAGTCCTGCTTAACCATGGCTCCTATATACAATGTCCCACAGATGTCCTGACAAAGAGGGACCCAGATTTTCACACCAGTGAAGGAACAACCCAAAGAAGTGTGGAATCAAGGGTCTGGGCATGCACACTGGGTAATTACCAGATGACCAAGGTTATCATGATTTTATTGCATTCAGTTTCATTTTTCTCAAAGTAAACCAAGATAGATCAAACTGCTCCTCCGGGAGGAGAAGAACAGGAGTTCCCCAAAACAACAAGAGCTTTGGCAGCTGCTGGGATGGGTCCCTCAGTCCCTCCCTTTACTTAGGGGATAGCTCTTCCAGTTCAAGCCCCGTTCAATATACCCAGGAGCTCAGGGAGGAGGATTTCTGAGCCTGGAACTTTGAGCCATCCAGGGGCACCCCAGACACGAACCATCTTGTTTCGGGATGTGTGAGAAACAGGCCATTTTCCAGAATACAAAATTTAGACCTTCGGGCTGGATTGTTGACTCAGTGGTAAGAGCGCTTGCCTAGCACATGTGGGCCAGGTGTCAATGCCTCAGACAACGATAACAGGTGAACACTAATTGTGTACAACTAAAGCAAATAAATAAATATCCAAAATAAAATAAAAATTTAGCCCTTAAATGTAAAATTGGCTTGGTAAAATCAGGCCAACAGAGGAAATAGAACAAATGGCTACACAGTTTAAAACTCCAGAGTGACAGATCCAGAAATGCCATGATAAATATGTGATGGGACAAGGGGCCTGCTGAACTCATAAACTTCACAAAGCAAAAGGCACTCAATCAGAAGGCCTTCCAGATGTCACAGGAGAACAAATGGATATGGAACAACTAAAGTAAATTTCAATAATATATGTATATAATGTATATATTTAGTTTGCTTTAGTGTACACAATGCGTTTATTTGTATGTGTGCTGAGGATCAAACCTGGGCCACGCACTTGCTAGGCGAGCACTCCTACTGCTGAGCCACAACCCCATCCCCCTAAAGGTATATTTCTTTAAATAACCCAACAGAGCTGTAAAACCTAATGTTTGAAAGATTGTGCAACACCATAGTTCTCAGTCAATGAGGAACGGGAGGAGGGACCCTGTGCTCTAGGGGATAAAATCTGATTGTAACCACTCTGATGCGCCTGCTATACCAGACACCCAATATTGCAAGATTGTCATTAAAGTCTTCGCTTTTTCAGTATGGAGATTCCTCAGAAAACTTGTAATGGAACTACCATTTGACCCAGTTATCCCACTTCAATAGTATATACAGCCTACTACAGTAACGCAGCAACATTAGTGTTATTGTATGAACCGCCCTTTTTAGCCCCGTGCCCTTTTTTAATTTAACAGCTTCCTTTCTTTTTGGCTTCTATAAAATGCTTGGCTTAGATAATAAAAGTCAAAAAGCTTCCCTTATGAGCATCTGGAGCTGCATCACTAACCTAAGCCTAAACTGCCTAAACCTACTACCTATAACAGTTCAGGTCGCCTGACATCCATTTTGTAATCACACATTCATTGCTCTGAGGATAGCCTCCACCAATGAAGACCCCTAAGTCATTCCCCCATCAATTTAAAATGTGCTTGGAGTGCACGGACCCCTGGCCAATTACAATGAGACAAGACACCCTAACTGAAAGATGGCCAATCATGTAACCCCCTCCCCTCTCCTTGCTCTTTTTTTTTTTTTTTCGCTCCTCCTTTTTTTGTGGTACCCGGGATTGAACCCAGGCACTCGACCACTGGGTCACATCCCAGCCCTTTTTTGTATTTTTCATTTAGAGACAGGGTCCTTACGGATTGCTAAGGTGCCCTTGCATGGCAGAGGCTGGCGTTGAACTCACGATTCCTACCTTGCCTCAGCTCCCAAAGTGCTGGGATTTAACAGGCATGTATGCCACTGCCCTGCTCTCCTTGCTTCTATTCCCATAAAAGACTTGCCCCCAGGGCTGGGGTTGGGGGCTCAGCGGTAGAAGCACTTGCCTAGCATTGCAACGGCACGGGTACAATCCTCAGCACCATGTACAAATAAACGCTTCGTGTACAACTAAACGCAATTTAATAAATATAAAAAAAAAAAACTTGCCCCTCCTGGTTCGGGCTCTCAGTACAGAGTCACTGTGTTGGATGAGGTATGGAGTCCGAGCTTAATCCATATACAAAGGCTTCTTTGTTTTTGCCATACACTCTGGATTCCTTTGTGGTCTTTGGGGGTCGTCTCTGGATTTAACATTATAGCAAGCTCAATTCGCAACCAGCTAAAGCATATGTACACCAAAACCTACTTCCTTTCACAGAGAATGGATAAAGAAAATGTTATAGTATACACAATGAATAATTACCCACCATAATGGAAATGAAATTTAGGAAGGCATTGTTCCAGTAAATGGATGGAATTGGAGACTATCCTGCTAAAGTGAAATAAACCAATCCCCCAAAAAACAAAGTCTGAATGTCTTTCTGACATGCAGATGCTAACACACAATAAGGGGGGAAAAGAAGAATAAAAGTTCATTAGATTAGACAACTGTGAGCTGATAGATATCCAGGCAGAGGCTGGCCTCCAGGGCAGAAGCCACAGCTCCCCAGGTTGCTTGGTTACAATAAATACTCCTCCCAAAACCTCAAGCGTGACCAGCAAACCTGCAGCAAGTCCCTGTCACTAACCTCCTGACCTCTGCTGGCCTACAGGGCCAAGGACTCACTCCAAAGGGGGTTTTTATGACCTCCTAATCTATTTAAAACCACCCTGGACTGCAAATCAGCTCTCTGTTCCTGCTCTCACTGTTCCTGCTCGCCCCGCTCTCGTCCGATCCCCATTCCTTCGGTCCAGTCCGTCCCCATCCCCTCCCACGTGCTTCTTTTGGTAATTCAATAAACCCCCCTTCCCTTTTCCTATACGCGGTTTCAACAGCATGCCTTCATATATCCTGCAATTTTTCTAACATTTGGGCCGAAACCCGGGAGGAGACAAGCATCCTAACCCATCCTCCGTTCGTCTG
>JAKELJ010000845.1:0-14030 GCA_025594165.1 Tamias sibiricus
TTTTTGATATGTTTTTGTATCCAATTTGCCAGGATTTTGTTGAGGATTTTTGCATCTATGTTCATTAAAGATATGGGCCTGAAGTTTTCTTTTTTGCATGTGTCTTTGCCTGGCTTTGGAATTAATGTGATATTGGCCTCATAGAAAGAGTCTGGAAGAGCTCCCTCTTTTTCTATTTCTTGAAATAGTTTGAAGAGCATTGGTATTAGTTCTTCTTTGAAAGTCTTATAGAACTCGGCTGTAAACCCATCAGGTCCTGGACTTTTCCTTGTTGGTAGCTTTTTGATGACATCTTCTATTTCTTCGCTTGTAATTGATCTGTTTAAATTGTGTGTAGCCTCCACATCCAGTTTAGGCAAATCATATGACTCTAGAAATCTGTCAATGCATTCAGTATTTTCTATTTTATTAGAGTACAAGTTTTCAAAGTCATTTCTAATTATATTCTGTATATCTGAGGTGTTTGTTGTGATATTCCCTTTTTCATCATGAATGTTAGTAATTTGAGTTTTTTCTCTTCTTCTTTTCGTTAGCATTGCTAAGGTTCTGTCAATTTTGTTTATTTTTTCAAAGAACCAACTTTTAGTCTTGTCAATTCTTTGAATGGATTCCTTAGTCTCAATGTCATTAATTTCTGCTCTGATTTTAATTATTTTCTGTCTTCTACTGCTCTTGGTGTTGGTCTGTTCTTCTTTTTCTAATGCTTTGAGGTGTGATGTTAAGTCATTTATTTGCTGGTTTTTTTTCCTCTTAAGGAATGAACTCAGTGCAATGAATTTTCCTCTTACTACTGCCTTCATAGTGTCCCAGAGATTTCTATATGATGTATCTGTATTCTCATTTACCTCTAGGAATTTTTTGATCTCCTCTTTGATGTCTTCTTCAACCCCTTATTCATTCAGTAGCATGTTGTTTAGCTTCCAGTTGATGGAGTAGTTTTTCTTATTCCTTGTTTTGTCATTGATTTCCAATTTCATCCCTTTATGGTCCGATAGCATGCAGGGTAGTATCTCTATTTTTTAATATTTGCTGAGAGTTGCCTTGTGACATAATATATGGTCTATTTTGGAGAAGGAGCCCATGTGCTGCTGAGAAAAATGTGTATTCATTTATTGAGGGATGAAATATTCTATATATGTCCGTTAGGTCTAAATTGTTAATTGTTTTGAGGAGGCTTAAAGTTTCTTTGTTTAGCTTTTGTTTGGATGATCTATTCATTGGTGAGAGAGGTGTGTTGAAGTCCCCTAGAATAACTGTGTTGTGGTCTATTTTACTCTTGAACTTGAGAAGCGTTTGATGAATGTAGGTGCTCCATTATTTGGGGCATACAGATTTATGATTGTTATATCTTGTTGATGGATGGTTCCCTTAAGTAATAAGAAATATTCATCTTTGTCCCTCTTGATTAGTTTTGGTTTGAAGTCTACCTTATTTGATATGAGAATGGAAACCCTTGCTTGCTTCCGCCGACCATGTGAGTGATAAGACTTTTCCCAGCCTTTCACTTTCAGTCTGTTGATGTCTTTTTCTATGAGGTGTGTTTCTTGGAGACAGCAAATTGTTGGGTCATTTCTTTTAATCCATTCTGATAATCTGTGTCTTTTGATTGGCGAGTTTAGGCCATTAACATTCAGGGTTATTATTGAGATGTGATTTTTTATTCCCATCCATTTTTATTTGAATTATGGTCTTTAGCTTGATTTGGTTTCTCTTCTGGTTGGTATTTCCTTTAGTTTGATATCTCCCTTTGTTGATTTTCGTTATCACCTTTCTCTTCTTCTTCATGAAAAATGTTGCCCAGGATGCTCAGAAGTGCTGGCTTTCGAGTTGTGAAATCTTTTAACTTTTGCTTGAATATTAATCAGTATTAAATAAGAATAAAATCATGGCATTTGCAGGTAAATGAATAGAGTTGGAGAATGTAATGCTAAATAAGTAAGCCAATCCCCAAAAACCAAACGCTGAAGGTTTTTTTTCTCTGATATAAGGGTACTGATTTACAGTGAAGATGGGGGGGGGAATGGGAGGAAGACAGAGTTTGTCTAGAGTTTAGATAGGGCAAAGGGGAGGGAGGAGATGGGAGGGTGCATGGGGGTAGGAAAGACAGTGGAATGAGATGGACATCAAGTACCCTAAGTACATGTATAAAACCACGAATGGTGTGACTCTGTGTACAACTAGAGACATGAAAAATTGTGCTCTATTTGTGATATTACACAAAAGAATTGAATTGCATTCTGCTGTCATATATAACAAATTAGAATAAATAAAATTGTTTAAAAGTGGCCTTTTATTCAGTTTGGGAGATATTATGTCTCTTTATTATTTTATATATTTACTTAGAAAAATAACACTCATTTAGTGTAATATTTAAAAGGAACCAAAGGATGCCAAGTGGCAATCACTCCCTCCTCTGCAGTCAGTTCCCCCTTTATGTTACCAGTTTCCTCCATCCCAACATGGGTCATCCATTCGTCTGTCCAACAATATTTCTGTTGTGCCTGCTCTACACAGAGGCAAGATACAGTGGTTCAGAGAGGATAGAATCCCACCTCTGCCACCTGACAGCTCCTGGCAGTGGGTCTGGCCCCAGCAGTCTCCTCTGTGAAGTGGGGATAGTGACAGTTGCCTCAGGAATGACTGAGAGGAGATATATAAGGTGGTGGATGAAGATGCACATCCTCTGGCTACTGCTGTGAACAAGCCCACTGTGGCCTGTCCTCAAGAACTCTGCTCCAGTGTCCCTCAGGGTTTGCATCTTGGTTCCCCCTTCTCACTTCCTCTTTTTGAATTGGGCTATTTCTCTTGCTGCTGACCTAGAATACTCCCATGTCACCTCTTCCACCCACAGAAGCCCACCCACAGGCCAGGCCCCTCCAGCACCCATGAGGAAATGTCACTGCTTCATACTGTCTATGACAGTTTTCAACCAAATTCTCAGACTTCACACTCACCAGAATTATCTTGTCAGGTGCAATAAAAACAATTGGGTTTTTGCCTCAATGTTCTGGACCAATGGTATTCAGCCAGGGGAGAGAAAGTGGAAACAAACCACGAATGCACCCCCTTATTCAGGTGTCATCATTTTTGTTCTCGTTGAAGAAAGTCACTGGACTCTTTCAAAACACTGACTGACATCTTCCCCACCAGCCCAAGAAGAGCAAATTCTCAGTCTGCCAATTCCTCTATGCCAACATGCTGATATTTTAACAAAATATTCTTATTGCATTACCCAGCACACTAACAGGCATCTTCTGAGCTGGATAATATCTTGAATGATGCAAGGCCATGGTGCTTCTGAGTAAGCAGCAGCCCAGAGGCAAGCACTCCACCATTTCTGCTTTTGGATCTTCCTCTGATGAAGGAGCAGCCCATGTGAGGTGATAAAGCTGTCCCCAAACTGCCTAGTGTCCAGGGTGCAGGCAGCTCTGCCCAGGAGAGACCACCTCTTCTCTTCAGAAACAGGATATATGGGCTTCGACCAGGTCCAAAGCACTGGACTTGCCAATCTTTGGGAGGAATCCTGCCAAGAACTGGCAGTTTAGTGGGAAACACAGCTACCAAGTCCATGGCCTGGGCACCTAGGATCTCTCCAGCATGGCTTTCAGAGTCTAAGGGTTTTCTTGTAGACTATGAGGCACCTTAAAGGGGAAGCTTGTCCACTTCACAGCTGGGTACTGTTTCCTGTGACACTTGCTGGTGAGTAGGGAGGAACCAGTGCAGCAGCAGGCGGTACCCACTGGTGACCTAACTGTTCTACACACAGTGTGGATCTTCATGTGTGTGCACTAGGTATTATGGTTTGGAATCTATTCATCTGATTGAGATCACTGAGAGCTGACTCCATAAACTTGGTTTATCTCTGAACCTCCTGCTCTATTTTTTATCCTACTTATTTATTCCTTTCCCACATTCTAAATTGGTATGTATGACATATTTTTGTCTCTCAGAAGACATATGTCTTAAGATTTCTCTTTTCCAAATCTTGATTGTCTGCATGTATTTATCACTTTTTCATCATTCCAGAAAAAAATTTAGAATGAGTTTTTCAGTTGTTACAAAGCCACTGAGGTTTTGTTTGGAATCATGTTAAATTTATGCCATACTTTGGGGAGCATTAACATCTTTATAAGGCAAATCTTCTTGTGGAGGCACATAGTCCATTTTCCATTATGTTAAGTTTTCCTTTATGTATTATTTTTTTGCTGTGTGTGTGCATGTGTGTGCACGCGCACATGTGTGCGTGTGCTGGGGATTGAACCCAGAGGCACTTTAACATTGAACTATATTCCTAGCCCTTTTATTTTTTATTTTGAGACAGTGTCTCACTAAGTTGCTTAGGGCCTTTCTGCGTGATACTGGTGGTTACTAGTGACAAGTCTTTCTTCATCACATGTTGGAAGTATAACATCAGAGAAGCACACCAATGCAAGCATATAAAACAGTGTTTATCTCGGCTGGGGTTGTGGCTCAGTGGTAGAGTGCTTGTCTCGAATGCATGAGGCACTGGGTTTAATCAATAGCACCACATAAATAAATAAAATAAAGGTATTGCACCCATCTACAACAAGAACAAAAAAAAGTCTTTAAAAAAAAAAAGACAACATTGTTTATTTTAAAAGGAGAAAAACATAGACTTCTCCTGGGAGGGAGAATGGGCCTGTAGCTGGTATCCTGGTATCCCAAAAGGGAGAATATTCTTCCTCTTTTATACATCCCAGATTCTTTGTTCTCCTGCTCTCTTCCCCTTTATTTCTTTTTTTCTTGCTTGCGTACTTCACTAGGCCTAGGAGAGGCTCCAGGTAGGATGGCCAAAAGGTGAGAAGCAGATGGACAGGAGGGGCCAAGGTGGAGAGACCCGGGCAAGAAGCGGGGCCCAGGGTGCATTAATTAACAACTTTTATGATTTCCCTGTAGGGAGGAACAATTCCTGGGACAGGTTACCTTAGGAACAGGTTGGAGCAAGGGCAGGTTATCTTGATAGGGTTGGAGGAAGGACACTGAAGGCATTTCAGTCCCTCAGGAGCAGTCTCCAACTTCCCAGACTCAAATTGACCTTCTTGATCTGACCTGACCAGATTTACCTATCTTATTGAAGGCCTGTCTAATTATGGCTCCACTGGTACCCACCCCCCTGTAAGCTACCTGGTACCGAAAACCGGGAGGAAAAACTCTCGGAGGCAGAGTTAAGCTTTTACTACTTTTACTTCTACTTTCTTAGAGCTTAGAGAGGGAAAGAAAGATTTTTAGAGAGAAAGATTAAAGCGAGCTTTTCTTCTTGTCTTCTTAGCTTAGAGTCTTAGAGAGAAAGAAAGATAGAGCTTCTTAGCTTAGAGTAGAGAAAGATTATTTCTTAGAGAGAAAGAAAGATAGAGCTTAGCTTAGCTTCTTAGAGAGAAAGAAAGATAGAGCTTAGCTTAGAGAAAGATTAGAGCTTCTTTCTTCTCTCTTCTTTCTTCCTTCTTCTTTCTTCTGTCTTCTGTCTTCTGTCTTCCTTGGGAGCCTCGGCCTAACTCTGACCAGTCATTACTTCTTCTATCTGGTTTCTCTTCTGTAACCGCTCTGCCTACGTTCTGGCCGCTCTGATTCTTCTGACCGACCGAGTGACTGCCCGGCTGACTGAATTCTCCGTTCTCCTAACTCGGACCGCTTTCACCCGGTTATATACCTTCAGGTTTGCGGGTGCCTACAGGTGCGTCACATACATATCAGGTGGAACTTATGGCTTCCAGCTAGCTACAACAGCCCTTCCTAATTAGGGCTCCTTCACCCCCCCCCCAAAAAAAAAAGTAAAAGAAAAAGAAAGGAAGAAAGAAAAGAAAAGAAAGTGCTGGTGCTAGAAAAAGGCAGGACAAAAAAGTTATATCTTATAGACATCTGGGTTCTTTCCATGTATTTTTTTATCAACTGGTGACTGAATAAGGATTGCCTTGTGTTAGATGGAACAAAAATATTGATATTTAGCCAACCAGAGAAACTTCACCAGGTTTCATCTAATTTCCATATTAATGAGGCTAACAAGAAGTTAAATTAACTGCAAAATCATTTACAAAGTCCTTCTCATATATTCTCAGCTAATCTTCTTAAGGACCTATGGCCCAGGTAGAGGTCCATCATCACTGTACAGGTGAGGAACAGGGCAGGTGCACCATGAATGGCTGTATTCATCTTCTCAAGCTGTCATTTAAAAAAAATTTTTATTTATAGTAGTATGTATTACAGTTCATACTATACATATATAGCATCTTTTTACACAAAACAGTTTGTATACAAAGTATATTCGCAGCATTCAAGTCTTTAATCATGCATTTAGAATAATGATATCTGTCTTATTCAACCACTTTTTTACCCCTTCCCTCCTTGTCAAGCTGTCATTTTGACTGGTGCTTTCTTACCTGTAAAATGAAGTCAACAAAACTGAATATTCTTGTGAGGGTTGGTGTTCTCGTCTACATAGACATATAAAGGAATTTTTTTTAGGGGGCCGTCACTGCAGTGTCTTGACCACAGGCACCAGGCCCAGCCCCACCAGCCTGGGACATGTGGCAGGAGGTGCCCCTGCACCAGGGGCTCCTGCTCATGCTCTTGATATTAGGTCTTTAAGTTTGTACATTACTGTTTTAATCCATTTTGTGCTGCTATATCAAAATGCCACAGACTAGGTAATTTGTAAACAATTGAAGTGTATTTGGTTCATGGTTCTGAAGGCTAGGTAGCCCAAGATCAAGGGGTCATATCTGGAAATGGCCTCTTTCTGTCATCATCCCCTGCTGAAAAGTATCACACAATGAGAAGGCAGGTAAGACAGAGGAAGAGGGACTGTCTTCACTTTCATGACAAACTGGTTCTCACCACATTAATCCATCCGTGAGGGCTCCATTGTCATCCCCCTGCAAGGTCCCACCTCTCAGCACTGTTACACTAAGGATCAAGTCTCCAACTTGGAAACGTGGGAGGGAACACATTCAAACCACAGCAATTACTATATAATTGTTATTTACCTCTATAGGTTGGCTATGAATCTTGGTGACTTCCCCGTAGAAATTCCTTCCCACCAAGCTGACATTTGATGTGATAGTCAATCACAATCTGTCAGGTCAGACATAGAGATTTGCAATGCATTGGCTGCTGGGGAGATTGGGAAGGAGAAGATCCTTCTTAGCATCCACTGGGACAGATTTAGGGACATGTGGAGAAGGAGCAGAGGAAGTTCGGGGTCTGGTACCTGAACCAAGCAATTGAGTGTTGGTGCCTGCAGAATGCTCTGCCCAGGTTCTCTGCCCCTTTGTCTGTGTCACAGATCATTACAAAAAAGATGTGTGGGGCTTTAAAAAAAGAAAAAGAGACAAACTTTCAAAGCCAGAAGATAGCAAAGGATAATAAGATTCTGTTCCAGGAGGATCACAGACCCTGGCCTGCAATCACCAGACCTCTGGAGGAGGAAGATGGAGTCAGATGGTGGATGAAGCTCAGAGGACAGCAGGGTGGTTATGAGGCAGAGCTGGAAGTCAGACAGGTTTGTGAATTTCTGTAGGTTCTCTTGCTCTTGAATTTATTTTCACTGTCTTGGGAAAGAAGTTAGCCTTTGAATTTAACTCCTTTCCATAGTTAGTGCTCTGCAGAAAACTCTTTAGCTCTTCCCTTTTTAAATGTTCAGCCTTGCAACTTGGTTCAATTCCTCTATTTGAGCACCAGTGCTTGTGTAGAGATGAAAGTATGGGCTGGAAAAGCATGCTCATCACGTCACTATCAGGCACCTGTTTCATCCATCACATTAACTTTTTTGGATCATCATTGTGCCTGGAGCTGTAACACTCACCTGAAATCTATACCTTCCAGGGGCTGCTAAAGGACCCTTTGCATTTTCACAGAGGGTTTTGTGTCTGTGAGGCATAAAGTCAGGCCAAGGGAATGAACCATTGTGTTAAGCCAGATTGGCCAGATACTTCTGCATCTAAAAGTGAGTTGAAGGGACTGTTGGAAACTGAGGCAAAGGGAGAATCTGGGCCACCCTCTGTGCAGGGCAGAGAAAATGGCATGGGGTCTGGCAGGTGCAGTCGGTGTCCAGACAGGGATGCTAGCTTGCTAGCTGGTTCCTCCCCTCCAAACACACACATGTTCAATGACTCACTCCTTCCTGCTGTCATTAGGGAGCACAGCTGCCACTCACCTCTTGTTAGAGTTCATTCTTCACAGGTTCTAGCTGTCACCTGTATTGGCTTGCTATGAATGGAGAGGTACCCTGTCAGAGTCTGTGTGATGTTTCTAAACTCAATCGTCACATAACCCACACAGTTGCATTAGATGCTCCACTGCACTGAGATGTCAACAGCCACCACTCCGTGTGGCTGGTAGTGCCCTAGGCCATTTCCCTGACGGGGCAATATCTCAAGTGAGCCAGGGCCTGGAGGAGTGTGGCTGGAGGTCGCCGTCGCCAGCGCTATGCTGGGTGACCATCACGTCCTAGTGACACCCTCTGTCCCTCGGGACCACAGGACCTTGGTGGGAGCCCGATTGCCTGCAGCAGCAGCAGGTGGATGTTAAGGTGGTCCTGATCTCCCTGCTGCTGCACGCAGGGCCAGACCTGGGGAAGGGCTTCCTCCATTCCCGGGAAGAGTGCAACCTGCCCAGCTGCAACCAGAACAAGAGGTAGGCACCTGCCCGCTGGAAGGAGAGACCCAGCTGCCAGTTTCCCTGGCCGCCAGGGCCCAGAGTAGCATCTCCCTGCTGCTGCATGCAGGGCCAGACCTGGGGAAGGGCTTCCTCCATTCCTAGGGGAATGCAACCTGCCCAGCTGCGACCAGAGCAAGAGGTAGGCACCCGCCCACTGGAAGGAAAGACCCGGCTGCCAGTTTTGCCTGGCCTCCAGGGCCCATAGTAGCATCTCCCTGCTGCTGCATGCAGGGCCCAACCTGAGGATAAGCCCCCTTTACTCTTCCACTGTGCCACTCTGCAAATGGCTAAAGGTGGAGCCTCGACTCCACTAACAGGGTTGCTGACTGGACATGATCCGGGTCAATTGGCTTAAACTGGAAGGGAAAAAAGAAGGGCTTCCAAGGGTTCATTTTGTTTGAGACTTGTTCTTGGGTTCAACGTTTTTGTTTTTCTTTGCTTGTTTGTTTGTTTTGTTGTTTCTTGGGGGTTTTTTTTCGTTTGTTTGTTTTTGCTTTGTTTTTGTTTTGATTGACAGTGTGTTTGTGTACTTCTGCTCCTCTTTTCTTTCTTTTCTTCCATCTCACTTTTATATTTTTTCTTCTTCCTTCATCTTCCCTATTTACACCCTGCCATTGCATTTCTCAACACAGGCAAAAACAAGTTATATGCAGAAATTGGGATTTCTAGAACGGGTACAATTGAAATATATAGCAAAGTGGTGTTATATATAGTTTATTCTCTATTTTCTAGACTCACTCTCTCCTCTCTCTTACACTAATTTCTACTCCTTGGTCATTTTTTTTCTCTTCTCTTTTTCTTTTCCATCGTTCTTTATTTCTTCTCTCAACTGCTGCGTAAGTTAGGTTTATATATAAATTGGTCTTTCCACCTAATTATTCACTCCATTCTCTTTCCTTTCTCGTCGGCTGATACTAAACCACTTCCATAGAACTCTCTTTTCATACTTTCTAAGAAAGAACAAGTCAATACACTCACTTCCTTCTTCCTAAACATATCACCTCTGTGTCCATTACTTGAAACTATAAAACCCCATCAGAAGCGTACAGAGTAAATTGGAAACAATATCTGGGTTAACTAAATCTGTACATTGTGATCAAACTGGGATTCTCTGAATAGAAAGTGTTTGATTTTAAAGCGTAAAGGAAATATAAGGGGATCTGATAGCATTGTACTACAGGACCAATGTAAGGTTTTAAGGTAAAATCAAAATAGACAAGGTCCCACAGTGCAGGAAGAATAGATGCACAAGCAATATGAAGAAACAAGGGAAGAAAGTGACACAAACAAATCAATATACCTCCTCAGTAGATTCCATGGCATGCACAGTTGGTGAAATGCCAGAGATGGAATTTAGAAATTACATATTCCAAATGTTAGAGGAACTTAAGAATGAACTAAAAAATGAGATGAGGGAGCAAATACAGGAGGTGAAAGATCATTTTGACAAAGAACTCCATAAAAAAATACAGGAAGTAAAAGATTACTTCAATAGAGAGATAGAGGCTTTAAGGAGAAACCAAACAGAAATTCCAGAAATGAAAGAAGCAATAAACCAAAATAAAAGCTCAATCTAAAGTATCACCAACAGAGTAGATCACCTGGAAGAAAGAACCTCAGACAATGAAGACAAAATATATACCCTAGAGAAAAATCTAGATTACACAGCAAAAATGGTAAGCAACCAAGAACAGAACATTCAAGAATTATGGGACAACATAAAAAGACCAAACATAAGAGTGATTGGGGTAGAGGAGGGGGCAGAGTTTCAAGCCAAAGGAATGAGTAATTTATTTAATGAAATAATTACAGAAAATTTTCCAAACCTGAGGAATGAATGGGAAAACCAAGTTCAAGAGGCCTACTGAACACCAAACATACAAAATTACAACAGATCCACACCAAGACACATTATAATGAAAATGCCTAATATACTGAGCAAGGAGAGAATATTAAAAGCCACAAGAGAAAGGAAGCAGATTACATATAGGGGGAAACCAATCAGACTATGTTCAGATTTTTCTACCCAGACCTTAAAAGCAAGAAGATCCTGGAATAGCATATTTCAAGCTCTGAAGGAAAAGGGATGTCAACCAAGAATCTTATATCCAGCAAAATTGAGCTTTAGATTCTAAGATTAAATAAAAACCTTCCACGACAAGCAAAAGTTAAAAGATTTCACATCTCAAAAGCCAGCACTTCTGAACATCCTGGGCAAAATTTTTCATGAAGAAGAAGAGAAAAATAACAATGAAAATCAACAAAGGGAGATATTAAACTAAGGGAAATATCAATCAGAAGAGAAACCAAATCAAGCTAAAGATCATAATACAAATAAAAATGGATGGGAATAAAAAATCATATCTCAATAATAACCCTGAATGTTAACGGCCTAAACTCACCATTCAAAAGACACAGATTATCTGAATGGATTAAAAGAAATGACCCAACAATTTGCTGTCTCCAAGAAACACACCTCATAGAAGAAGACATCAATAGACTGAAGGTAAAAGGATGGGAAAAGTCTTATCACTCACATGGCCTGTGGAAGCAAGCAGGGGTTTCCATTCTCATTTCAAATAAGGTAGACTTCAAGCCAAAGTTAATCAAAAGGGACAAAGATAGATATTTCTTACTACTTAAGGGAACTATTCATTAACATGATATAACAATCATAAATCTATATTCCCCAAATAATGGGGGCACCTACATTCATTAAACAAACTCTTCTCAAGTTCAAGAGTAAAATTGACCACAACACAGTTATTCTAGGGGATTTCAACACACCTCTCTCACCAATGGATAGATCATCCAAACAAAAGCTAAACAAAGAAATCTTAGGCCTTGTTAAAACAATTAATAACTTAGACCTAATGGACATATATAGAATATTTCATCCCTCAGTAAATGAATACACTTTTTTCTCAGCAGCACATGGCTCCTTCTCCAAAATAGACCATATATTATGTCACAAGGCAAATCTCAGCAAATATAAAAAAATAGAGATACTACCCTGCATGCTATCAGACCATAAAGGGATGAAATTGGAAATCAACGACAAAACAAGGAATAAGAAAAACTACTCCAAAAGTGGAAGCTAAACAACATGCTACTGAATGAATAAGGGGTTGAAGAAGACATCAAAGAGGAGATTAAAAAATTCCTAGAGGTAAATGAGAACACAGATACATTGTATGGAAATCTCTGAGACACTATGAAGATAGTAGTAAGAGGAAAATTCATTGCACTGAGTTCATTCCTTAAAAGGAAAAAAACCTAACAAATAAATGACTTAACATCACACCTCAAAGCACTAGAAAAAAAGAAGAACAGATCAACACCAAGAGCAGTAGAAGACAGGAAATAATTAAAATCAGAGAAAAAATTAATGAAATTGAGACTAAGGAAACCATTCAAAGAATTGACAAGACTAAAAGTTGGTTCTTTGAAAAAATAAACAAAATTGACAGAACCTTAGCAATGCTAACGAAAAGAAGAAGAGAAAAAACTCAAATTACTAACATTCGTGATGAAAAAGGGAATATCACAACAAACACCTCAGATATACAGAATATAATTAGAAATGACTTTGAAAACTTGTACTCTAATAAAATAGAAAATACTGAATGCATTGACAGATTTCTAGAGTCATATGATTTGCCTAAACTGGATCTGGAGGCTATACACAATTTAAACAGATCAATTACAAGCGAAGAAATAGAAGATGTCATCAAAAAGTTACCAACAAGGAAAAGTCCAGGACCTGATGGGTTTACAGGAGAGTTCTACAAGACTTTCAAAGAAGAACTAATACCAATGCTCTTCAAACTATTTCAAGAAATAGAAAAAGAAGGAGCTCTTCCAGACTCTTTCTATGAGGCCAATATTACATTAATTCCAAAGCCAGGCAAAGACACATCCAAAAAAGAAAACTTCAGACCAATATCTTTAATAAGCAAAGATGCAAAAATCCTCAACAAAATCCTGGCAAATCGGATACAAAAACATATCAAAAAGATAGTGCACCACAATCAAGTGGGGTTTATTCCAGGGATGCAAGGCTGGTTCGACATTCGGAAATCAATAAACATAATACATCATATCAATAGATTTAAAGATAAAAATCATATGATTATCTCAATAGACGCAGAAAAAGCATTTGACAAAATACAGCACCCCTTTAGGTTCAAAACACTGGAAAAACTAGGAATAGCAGGAACATATCTTAACATTATAAAAGCTATTTATGCAAGGCCCCGAGCTAACATTATCTTAAATGGAGAAAAATTGAAAGCATTCCCTCTAAAAACTGGAACAAGACAGGGATGCCCCCTTTCACCACTGATATTTAACATAATACTGGAAACTCTGGCCAGAGCAATTAGACGAAAGAAATTAAAGGGATCCAGATAGGAAAAGAAGAGCTCAAATTAGCAGTATTTGCTGATGACATGATAATCTACCTAGAAGACCCAAAAAATTCTACCAGAAAACTTTTACAACTAGTAAATGAATTTGCCAAAGTAGCAGGATACAAAATCAATACCCATAAGTCAAAGGCATTTGTGTACATTAGCGACAAAGCCTCTGAAAGGGAAATGATGAAAACTACCCCATTTACAATAGCATCAAAACAAAAATAAAATACCTAGGAATCAACTTAACGAAAGAGGTGAAAGACCTCTATAAGGAAAATTATAGAACACTAAAGAAAGAAATCATAGAAGAACTCAGAAGATGGAAAGAACTACCTTGCTCTTGGATAGTTAGAATCAATATTGTCAAAATGTCCATACTACCAAAAGCATGATACAGATTTAATGCAATTCCAATCAAAATCCCAATGTCATTCTTCAAAGAAATAGAAAAAGCAGCCATGAAATTCATCTGGAGAAATAAGAGACCCAGAATAGCCAAAGCAATCCTGAGCAAGAAAAGTGAAGCAGGGGGCATCACCATACCGGACTTTAAATTATACTATAGAGCAATAGTAACAAAAACAGCATGGTATTGGCACCAAAACAGACTGCTGGACCAAGGGTACAGAATTGAGGACACAGAGACTAATACATATAATTTCAGCTATCTTATATTAGACAAAGGTGCCAAAAATGTACAGTGGAGAAAGGATAGCCTCTTCAACAAATGGTGCTGGGAAAACTGGAAATCCATATGCAACAAAATGAAATTAAAATCTTGTCTCTCACCATGCACAAAACTCAATTCAAAGTGGATCAAGGTATCTAGGAATTAGACCAGAGACAATATGCCTAATAGAAGAAAAAGTAAGCTCCAATTTTCAACATGTCAGATTAGGCCCCAAGTTCCTTAATAAGAATCCTGTAGCGCAAGAACTA
>JAKELJ010000846.1:0-14006 GCA_025594165.1 Tamias sibiricus
CAGGCGGGCCGTGTTGCACTAAAGCTCACCGGAAGCTGGAGGAGGTTTGACATTATATTTGGGGTGGTCACTACAGACATAATCAGTTGCTTCAAGCTCTGAAGAGAGCGCATAGCCTGTGCTCCAGAAGTAGAGGAGTCAGATGAGAGAGAAACGTTGTGATCCCAGAGGCTGATTCATAACACAAGGCAGTATTAATTAGTCACAAGAAAGCGGGTAGCTAAGAATATTTTTAGACTTAACACATATCAATTTCGCTCTTGTGAGAACAGCGGCGAAACAGAAAATTATGTGAGCTAACATACAACCTTCCCACAAATGCAGCTGCAGTGAGGACATCGGAATGGCGCCAGGTTGTTGCTGATAGGGCCTGGAAATTAAGCCTGGGGCTGGAAATGAGGAACTAGGGCCAGATGTTATCTTCATGAGCACTTCCACTACCGGCAGCCAGGCTTAAGCAGACGAAACCAAATTCCTTTCTCCCAGATATTATTTTAGTATTCCAACAAAGGCTTATTTTGTTAAAAAAAAAAAAAGTCCTTAAATGTAGGTGAAAAGGGTTAATACTTATCACTGAGGGTTTCATAATACGAGTGACTGATTTTACTGAGCCTTTTTTATGTACTGGGAACTCTGCTGAGCTCTGTATTTACATCTTTTCACGACACCAGTGTCAACAATGGCGATGGAATTCCATTGTCACTCCCATCTTTCTGGAGGTCAAGTTTGTTTCCAGAATTGTCACAGCTATGGAAATACAGGAGTCTGGCTTTGAACCTGACTTCTGACGCCGCTGCCCTAGCTGGCCTCTCGATGCAGCAGATCTGAGTTCTCCTCAGTCTTCCGAGGCCAGTGCAAGGTGTGCCCAGTCAACTGACCCTGGGGAGGTCTGTCCTCCAAGGTCAGCAGGCAGGTAAGAGGTTTGGAGAAGAAGCAAGATGAACCCTTTGACCATTTTAAGGCTGCTTTTTGAGAGTATCAAAGAAGGACTGGAGGACTGTGGGGCAGTGTATGCAGTTGCTGTGGGCCTTGTGTGTGTGTGTGTGTGTGTGTGTGTGTGTGTGTGTGTGTGTGCGTGCGCGTGTGCACAGTGGAGAAGGCGCTTCATGAGGCAGAGCCAATGTTAGGGTGTCTTGTACAGCTGGTCTGGACTCCCCTGATGCCCACAGACAGGAGCTCTTCAAAAAGTATGGGTTTAGGTTTCCACAAAATTTGATTTGGTAGCTCCCTCCTTGGGTTACCAGGCATCAAACTCCGCGCTCACCGACATGGTTTTCCAACATCTGAGGCATACCATGTGTTGGATAATAAATTTTAAGGCACTGATTTATTCACGAGGAGGGAAGCAAACATCTGGTGTGAGCCTCTAGTTATCCCCTGTCGCCCTGTGTGTGTGTGTGTGTGTGTGTGTGCGTGTGTATGTGGTGCGTGTGTGCATTCATCTAAGCCCATGCATATGTGATCTTCCCTCTACCTGCATCAATAGAAGGAGCCAGTCATAGAGGGATTTTATGGTCCCTGTCAATCTCCGTGACAGCCCTCTGAAATAGGTTCCATGATCTCCATTTCATGGCGAGGTAAATGAGGTGGGGAGCAGTAGATCAACTGTAGCGCTAAATACCTCTGGTTTGAAAGGCCCTGCTTTAGAATCCGTTTTCTACCTATTGACTTTGAGGGTTTCACTGGCACCAATCAATACAGCGTTTCAGCGTTTGGGGCAGGCCTCACATACACGCTCTGTTCTTGGGCAAATGTTATGTAAAAGTGGAACAGAAAAAAAAATGAATGGAAAGATACAGTAGATAAATCATTATAGGATGATTCACTTATTTGATAGGAACATGTATATACTTGGAATATGAACTTGGGTCTGGCTGAGCATTATTAGGTAATCAGATGCTCTTCTGAAGTGTAGATTAGCACTGTGTCAGTTTGGCTGTAAGTCGTTTACATTTCCCACACAATCTCTTGTGGATCTTAATAAGATTCTATCAGTTGTACCATTTGAGTTTTATTTTTATATGAAATAGTGTTTTTCTAAATTACCCTTCATTAACAACCTTTTTAATTTTGACTTTTGACCAAAGAAAAGACCATGTTTTAAAGATCAGCTATCCACATGTAAAAACTTAGCAGAAAAATTAGGATTTTTAACTGCTTCATCTAAACGTGGTGCCTGCCCTGAAGCACCATCCAGTGGGCGTGTTTTCCTTTCAACATTTGTTCGCCAGTCTGTTTGGGTTTGTGAGTATATGCATAATATTTAGCTTTTGGGCTTGGTCTTTTATGACTTTGTAAAAGTGTAAATAAAAAGGAAGCAAGCATGCTACTTTAAAATCAGATCTGGCTCAGTAATTTAATTTTCTGAAAATCAAAAAAATATTACACACAGATGCTTTAAACTAAGTAGTGGTTTATATGCACTGTCTAATGAAGGGTGTCTAAGTAAATCATTGTGTCAAATCAGCCTCTTAATATGGCTTTATTCAGCCCAGTGCCTGAGTCCAACCAGATGTTTCTGTTCTTAGAACCCTCTTCTGTTACTGACTGACACCAAGTAACACATATAATTAATATGCAAATAAAATTATCTATATAATTAGTACTTTGAGACAAGATTTTAAATAGTTCTTGTCTGCACAGATCACTTTACATATTTATATTTTTGAGGAAGATAACTATCTAATTATGTGGCTTTCCCACAACTGTGGCTAATTTGGGCCAATTTCTAGAAATCATGTCTTAATTAGATAAAACTAATTTTTGTAGGTACATTAACCCTTTGCTTCTCGATGTAGATAGCGAAATAATATCTTGGCATAAGACAAAGAGAAAAACACACTCTTTGTGAGGATGTGGATTAGACTCCAAAGGGTCTGAGGGTTAGGCCAGGAGAGGTCGAGAGGACCAAAGAGCTGAAGGGTGGGTGTGGGGTGTTTGATAAGCTGGAGGGTGATGGCCACCTACCTAGCTGTCTTCCTGTATTTACTTCAGCATGCACACCCAGGTCGAGCAACTGGCTTTTTGTCTATGTTATAAGAATGCTAGGGCTGGAGGTGAAGTATTTGCCTAGCACATGCGAGGCACTGGGTTCAAACCTCAGCAACACATAAAAATAAAACAAAATAAAATAAAATAAAATAAAGGTATTGAGTCCATCTATAACTAAAAAATAAAAAAAAGAATGCTAAGAATAGATCTTATTTTTTATCACCAAGAAGTATCTTTTTAAAATTTGTTCACATTAGTTAGACATGACAGAAGAACGCAGTTTGACACATCACACCTAAATGGAGTATAACTTATTTTTCTTGTGGTTGCACATGATGTAAGAATATCTCATTTTTTTACCCTGCTGTTTGAGCCAACTTATATAACATTGGACTAGAGCACTGCTTTATTGTAGCTGGGCTGGATACTGTGTAAGGGTGAACTGGCCCGGGAATCCACATCAGGTATTGATGAAGTAAAGTGAGGAGGGTAGTGACCGAGGCACACAGCAAGAGGCCCTCCATGAAGTGAATGGAGAGGCGGCAGCCCAGGGTCACTGAGGGCGAAATCAAGACTTCCTCTGAACCTCACTAAGCAGGTATTCTAGAATGTACTAGGAATTTCTGGAATCTTGGGAGGTCTAGCTCTAAAGTGTCTATTTCCAATTTTAATGGTGTCATTTACAAAAACATGGAAAAGCACACTTTGATATGTTAATTAAAATGATTAAATGCTGGTTTCAATTCATTAACTTCTATATTTCTATCACACTCCTCTTGAAGGAATAGTGAAAACAAAAAAATGGTGATCAATAACCATCACGAATAATTGCCTGCTATTTTAGAACTGTGAAAAAGAGCGCTTTTTGTCTTTTCTTATGTCTTCCCTTAGTTTTAATAGCATTTATATTTATTTGTGATATTGTGCCAAGTCATAAATATAACCAAATCATCATGGGCAGACAGATCCCGCTTGGCTGTGTGACCTTGCTGTCATCAATAGGGTTTCTTTATCTCAGCCAAAAGAAAAAGGTCTTTTGAACTGAAGCACGAAATTAGGTGAAGGCATGAAATAGCAAATTGAAAAAGGAAGAGCTCGGAGCTTGTGCTTAGCAGTTTTGGACAGTGAGTCTCAGTAAGGGAGGCTCCTGGGCTGATAAGGCCGGAGAAGTTAAAATGGGACCTCTCAGGACGTCAAACTGCTGAATGTTTGAAAGCCTAAAAACACACTTTGTTAAATTATGCATTGATTTGTGGCGTTCACTGCCTGGTTCCTTTCTTGTTCATGGCCCCAGGGTCCAGCCTGTGCATGGCCCATGGTTATTGCTCGATAAATTCTAATTTCATCTTATTTCTCTGTGGGGCCAGAATGACTCATTTCTGCATCTTTGGCTATTTGAGAGCCTCTTGTCTTTGATATAAGCTTTATTCTCCTGCTTTGCTTTGGTTTTCCTTGAGGAATAATTTCTCTTATAAAGAATTATTTATTTATTATATATCTTACATGGACCATATCTCTGATTAATATTTCTAGATGAACACTTCTTTTTTTCTTTTTTGGTTTCCTTGTATGTATTGGGAGAATTTGAATCCCAGCCCGTGGTGCTGGCCATCGCCGGGCTGCGTACACATTGTGGTATAATATGTGGCTAATGGCCTAGGCCTGCTTTCCTGGGTTCTGTGCTTATGAGGTGCTGGTTTGGGAAAGGGCGGATGTCGGTAATTGTCATTCTTCCAGATCAGAGCAAATGCAGGTTGGAAGGTGAGCTGCCAATGATGGTATCACCTCTACAAGCTGCTTCCGTAGCCTGTTTGGAAGTAACTGTGAACTTTATTTTATGATTGTGTTTTGGGGGAGGTCCAATTTAAAGCAAGTTCCATTATAATACTTTCCTTAAAATTTCAACTCTTGTGAAGTGCTTTGAGTATTTAACACATCCGAATGATGGCAAAGGACTTACTCATAGTGCATTCTGTTTTGATCCAGGGCAGACTGGATGGATTGGAATTCCTTCCCACTAATTCGGAAATCCACTGTCATGTTAGCAGCTACATGGTCGGTAGCATCTGGATACCAGAAGTCAAGCTGCAGAGATGAGTTCACTGTTAGTCACAATTTCTTATTTGCACACCCAGCACATATTCATTAAGAGATGACCATAAAAGGAATTTGGGGTTCAGAGTGACTAAGGTATGGATTCTTCTTTTAATAAGTTAATGAGATTTTTGCAAACATATTTAAGAACTGTTGACTGTTAAGGGGTGGGAAAGAAATCATATATACACATTACTGTTTCAAGATATTGTACCCATGCAAAAAGAATAGGCAGCTCTTTTGGTTAATCTCTTTGCTTCTATCATTTTGGAGTTGAATAGGATAGCTGCATAATTGATTTGGTCATAGCAAATCACGGCTCTAATTGGACACTTATATGAAAAATCTCTATTTTTCTCCCCCTAGTCAGGTATTAAAACCAGATGTGCCTATAAACCCTGAAATTTCTGGAAGGTTTATATCTAACAAGGACGCAGAATCTCCCCGTTCTGTCATTAGCCATATTTTCTTGGGAACGTTATGAAAACCCTACATTTCAGTCCCCTTCCCTGAAAAATGGGGGCAACAGAGCTCCCTGGGGAGTGCTGTGAATATCGTGAAATGATACAAAGTCTGGGACATACAGGAATTTACAAGTGCTGATTTCCTTCTTTCTATCTTTTCCTATGAGAGACTATTGGATTTGGTGAATGGACCCAGAAGGATAGGTTAAAATAACTTTGAGAAGATTCCAATTCTTGTGGTTCTTCAAAAAAAAATCCTACTCCATGGTGAATCCAAAGGAAGTACAAGTTTCCTTCCAGCCTGGGAGATCTGTCTCACCAAGATGGTGGCATGATTAAAGCTGTATGGCTGTCTCTTAACTGAATTCCACTATAGCTCTGGGTCGGTCCATAGGAGGCTGTTGTGAACCAATCAATATGTCTGCTTATTTTGATCAAAAGGTGACAGCATGGGTTAGACATGTGAGAGATATAGTGTGATTTAAAGGCAACTTAGGAGGGCTACCGAATCACAATAGCCATTTCTCTCTTCTGGCAAAGCACTATGGAGTAAGAGTCTAGAGCTCAGTAAACTTGATAACTATTTCTACACGCCAGGCACAAAGCTGGATGCCATTGTTGAAGAAGCAAGAGGTTCGGTGGGAGCCAGATCCATTCTGCATGTTTCCAACATGTTCACCATTGCCAGAGGAGGAGCGCGGTACCCCAGGAGCAGAAGGAGCAATGGGACTAGGTCCTGAGAATTGATGGACAGGGAGGACTCCCTGCAGGGGGCTGCGGCTGAGCCATCCCTCAAAAAATAAGTGACTTAGCCAGGTCAAGAAGAAACACAGCCCTTCTTTCCTTTGTCCCTTCTCCTTTCCTCCCCTCCCGCTGGTTTTCCTCATTCCCTTCCCCCTCCACGTGTCCCTCGGTCCCCACCAGCCTTTAGGGACAGGTTAATAAACCCCTTTTCTACACGGGCATCCAGTCCCAGTGTGTGTTCCTTTGCCGTTCATTTATAACTCCCTGTAGGAAGGGACAATTCCTGGGACAGGTTACCTTAGCAACAGGTTGGAGCAGGGGCAGGTTATCTTGATAAGGGTGGAGGCAGGGCTCTGAAGGCATTAACATTTCAATTCCTCAGGGGCTGTCTCCAACTTCCTGGATCCATACTGGCCTCTGTTTTCTCCATCTGACAGGATTGCCCACCCACACTGACTGCCTGTCTTTAATTCTGGCTTCGGAAATATCACAGATTCTCTGCCATTACTTGGAAGAGACAGATGGCGGCGCCAAGACTACCAAGACCCCGGATCCAGCAGTCATTGACATTGGGGGATGTCACTGTGACCTTTACACAGCTGGAGTGGAGACACCTGGATGCTGTTCAGTGGGCCCTGTACAGGGATGTGATGGTGGAGAACTATAGGAATCTGGTGTCTGTGGGGCTTCTCTCTTTCAAACCCCAACTAATTACTCAATTGGAGCAAGGAGCAGAGCCTTGGATGGAGGTGCAAGAGGTTCCCTCAGGTATTCATGAAGTTCAAGAGTACTGGCCTGAAACAAAGATGTCAGCCCTAAGGCAAAATCCTTCTGAAGGTTCTGTTCTTGTAGAGCAAGCAAAAACTCCCATGATGGAAAGAGACCTGGATTGGGAGTATAGAAACCCCACAGAGAAGAAATCCTATAAATGCAATGAATGTTTGAAAGTCTTCAAATATAAGACCTCCTTTATTAGCCACCAGAGAAACCATACTGTTGAGAAACCATATCAATGTAAGGAATGTGGGATAGCTTTTACGAGCAGTTCATCTCTTTTAAATCATCATCCAATTCATGTAAGCAGTCAACCTTATAGATGTATCGAATGTGGGAAATGCTTCAAGAAGCAATCAACATTTATTAACCATCAGAAGATGAATCTAGAGAAAAATCCCATAAATGCAATGAATGTGGAAAAGCTTTCACAAAGAATTCTATCCTTTTAAGTCATCAGAAAATTCACACTGGCCAGAAACCCTACAAATGTGAAATCTGTGGGAAAGTCTTCACTTGGAATTCGTCCCTTACACAGCATGAAAGAATACATAGTGGAGAGAAACCTTTTCAATGTAATTCGTGTGGGAAAGCTTTCAAGGATAGCTCAACTATGTTGGAACACCAAAGAAGCCATACCGGTGAGAAACCGTATACCTGTAATGAATGTGGAAAAGGCTTTGGGAAGAGCTCAGCTCTTAACAAACATCGAAGAATGCACACAGGAGAAAAGCCCTATCACTGTAGTAAATGTGGGAAATCTTTTAGGTATAGTTCATCTCTTACTCACCATCAAAAGACTCATAGTGGAAATAAACCCTATCAGTGTAATGACGAAGAAAGCTTTCATGAAGACCTCAACTCTTACTGGTCATGAGAGAATTCATACTGGAGAAAACCCCTATCAATGTACGGAATGTAGGAAGTCGTTTTGGCACCATTCAGGGCTTGTTGGGCATCAGATACTCCATACCAGAGAAAAACCTTACAAATGTAATGAATGAGGGAAAACGAGTTCAGCCCTTAAACAACCTAAGAAAATTCATAATCGGGAAAGAGCCATCTAGTGTTAGTGAGGTAACTCATGGTGGAGTGTTTTATTCCTTCTGACCATTAGAGGAGACATTTAATAAATTGCACATTTGACAGAAAATATTCTGTGTACCTCTGGGAGAAGTTACTTGTGAGGATGTTCATTGTAGTGTGGTTTGCAGGAATGAATCTAAGTGCCTATCAACATGGGAATAGTTACAAAAGAATACTATGTACCAGTTGAAAAGAATAGGGTAGAGCTTTGAATACAGTAGCAGACAACTCCTGTGATACCTTTGTGAGAAATAGAAGATCCCATTGCTCCATTTTCAAAATGTAGTATTGAGCTTTAAATGTAAAATGACTTGGGATGTAAGAAATACACCTGGAAGGCTGAGCAGAATAGAAAGTTAGAAGTAGTTAACACCAGAGTATTAAAATTCACAGCCACCTGACAATCAGGAGAAGAGAAGGACCCCTCCCCACAACCTGACCAACAGAGAAACTGTACCAAAGGCGTTCAATCCAAGGGGACTTTACTTCTACAACAGAACAAAGCGAAGTGGGGACAACTAAAGGTATAATTCTTTAAACTACCCAATAGGAGACAGTAAAATCTAGATAATGTTTGGGAAGATTGTGCACCTCATGGTACTCAGCTAATGAGGAACTGGGGGAGGGATCTGTTCTCTAGGGGATAAAACACTGGTTGTACCCAACCTGGGGGGGTCCCTGACCATCAGGCGCCCAATCTTGCAAGACCATCATGAAAGTAAAGCCTCACTTTAAAAAAAAAAAAAAAGAAGAAGAAGAAGAAGAAGAAGAAGAAGAAGAAGAAGAAGAAACACATTGCTCTTGAGAAAAAGCATACCAGCTGTGTGAAGTTTTGATATCTATATTTCTTGAAGGTGGACAAGCAAGAGACGAAAGAGAGCAGCAGTTTGATAGATCATAAAGGACTTTGAAGGACCTGGGTTGTGGCTCAGTGGTAGAGCGCTTGCCTAGCATATGTGAGGCACTGGGTTTGATCCCTGGTACCACATAAAAATAAAAACAAATAAAATAAAGGTATTGTGTCCATCTACAACTAAAAAAGATATTTTAAAAAAAAGAAATTTGAACACCAGAACAAAGGAAATACCAATACTAAGAGAAAAAATAGAGAAAATACTTCTGTGGTGATTATCATGGCCAGGCCAGCTTCTCAGTGCTATCCAAAACTTCCTCAGTCTTGATAAAAACCTTACAGAACAGCTACGATGATCAGCCTTCTCAGGGGCAGAAACTGAGATCCTGCAAGGCTGAGTGGCTGCCTAAGGCCACAGAACTAGTGCAGAGCTGGGATTTGAACCAAAGCATTTGGCTCGGAAGAGCATGCTCTTCCCATACGAGGCCCCCTCTCAATGCAGAGTTTCAAATGAAGAAACACCATAGTTAGGCTTCAGAGAGAACAATCAGGGTGCAATGCAGATGTGGCTTTGTGGGAGGCAAGACCAGAACCCTGAATGCTAGCTAAGGGACAATAAAAATTGTCCCACGGAGAGGTAGGATGGATGTGGATGGGGTAGTGGAATGGAGAGGAGAGCATGTATGTGGGGAACATTTGGCCACTAGAATAGGTGGGATTTTTGATTGATTTGATGTGGAGATGACAGTGTGTGTGACTAGAGTCAACCCCAGATTTAGTTCTGGGTTTAAATCTGAGGTTTCTTGACTATTTAGTTTACCATCCTTGAACTTTAGTTATTCTGTTTTAAATGGGTTAAATCAGGGCCCTGGCATTGCAAATCTGCTGGAGAATTTGAGATGACGATGGCAGGGGGCTGGCCCAGTGTGCCTTGGATACCGAGAGCAGGGTAACTGCTAGAATGGTGATTTTAGCCTGTTAGATTTTGAAGGCCTGGTCTAATTTTTAGCCTCCTTTTAACGTGCACCTGCTCTTGGAAAGGGTCACATCTTGATTTCAGCCAGTACTTTGACATTATCAATTTGCACTTTAATGGAAATTTTGCTACCAAAGGAGATGAGACTGGGAGTGGGGAGAGTAGAGAGCACCAGGCACCAGCAGGGAGGGAAAGAGGCCCTGAACTGCCCCTTAGTTTACAGTTTTACCTGCACAAAGGTGTTGTTTGCAAAGCTTTTTGGAGACAAGACAAGTGGTATTCCATGAAAACAAAAACATCCCTGAATTATCCAAATAGCACCTGCCATTCCCTGTATGTTTGAGAGTCTTTGGTAGCATTAAAAATGAAATAGAAAAGAAGGATTTTAGAGAACAGAAAGAAAAATGCAATGACTCTCTTTCTTACCTCGTTGTCTTTGGCCAAATTCTTCATGATGTTCACTTGGTTTTCATCCTGGGGCTTCACGCGGACCACCTTCTCCCTTCAAGAAAGCAACAGATGAGAATGTGAGCCCCAGAGCAACATGCCTAGCCCTCTTGGAACCTCTTAGTAAGTGCCTAAGGCCACAGGACTTAGCGCAGAGCTGGGATTTGGGACTTTTGGCGCTTGAGAGCCTGTTTTCCTATAGGAGGCTGCTTCTCTGTGAAGAGTTTTAAATAAAGAAATGCCATTGTTAGGTTTGAGAGAGAGCGACCAGGTGGCAATGCCAAGGTGGCTTCATGGGAGGCAAGACCAGAACCCTGAATGCTGGCTAAGGGACTACTAAAATTGGAACCCCTTCTTTCTTGGAGTCCCAAGAAGTCCCGGAGACTGGAACAGATCCTGATGGGCTTTACCTGTCAAAGCGGATGGGAGCAATCGCAAAGGTGGTGGCTAGCAGAGCCACAGGCAGGAGGAGCCTCATGGTTCCTTTGTGCTTGACTTGAGACCCTCTGCCACTCTTATGCCCCAGCCTTTATCTGGAGCAGCAGCTGACTTCCTCTTAGAGTGACTTCCTCTTAGCATGCAGAGTAGGTGTGCTGGACAGTTGGAATTCAAGATTAACAATTGCTTAAATATAGCATTTGTACAAGTTACTGATTTTGTCTGAGCCTCAGTTTCCTCATCTGTAAGGCAGAAATAATATTATTTTTCTCATAGGTTTGGTGGTGTGGTATTTAAATAAGATAAAGCATCCAAGCCCATAAGAAAACCTCAAGGCATATCAGCTGTTCTTATCTTCAGTTTACCAAAGAGAAAAGTGAAGCTTTGAGACTTTAACTTATAAAACAATCCTCAAAAACACAACAATAAAAGCTAAAAAGTTGACACTTTCTCTGAGGTCCCTATCTTATGCTTCTACACACTATACTAAATGATTTTCTAGATCCTCACCAGGAAAATGTCCATAATTCTGATATACTCATAAAAAGTCAAATTACCACACTATCCTCATCTTTTTAATTGGTTTATGTTTCTAGGACAAACCAATACTTAATAATTTTAAAATACAAACCTTAGCTACTTTGGTCACTGTATTGGGATTAGTTTGGTCACTATATTAGTCATAAGCCGGGCGTGGTGGCGGCCTGTAATCCCAGCACTTTGGGAGGCTGAGGCAGGAGGATCATGAGTTCAAAGCCAGCCTCAGCAATGGTGAGGCACTTAGCAACTCAGTGAGACCCTGTCTCTAATAAAATACAAAAAAAAGGGCTGGGGAATGTGGCCCAGTGGTTGAGTGCCCCTGAGTTCAATCCCCGGTAACCACAAAAAAACAAACAAACAAACTATATTAGTCATATATACATATATACATATGTACATATGTGTATATATATGTATATACTATGGATGTATATGACTAATACACACACACACACACACACACACACACACACACATATATATATATATATATATATTTTTTTTTTTTTTTTTTTTAAATGTGAGTACATACCCCATTCTGGAAATTGCTTGTTCATATTAATGTGTCTTGGGCACCTTCTTACCAACAATGCATTAAAGTATTTAACTATTTCACCTCTTCACCAACTGTCTTTATCTCTGTGTGTGTGTGTGTGTGTGTGTGTGTGTGTGTGTGTGTGTGTGTGTGTGTGTAATTAGGGAGAGAGGGAAAAACATAAACCCTTAATGTCTGGGCTCCTCATCTACCTTCTATAGTAGGGAACACCATTTTACAGATAAAGGGTAGAAGGCAAATTACTTTATCCAATATTTGCCCAAGGTAACAGAGCTAATCAGTTCTTTTTAATTGATACCCAATTCTTTTTTGTTCTAAAGTATTACCCTACCACCATGCTTATATGGAAGGGGTCATTTTATTTTTAGTTTTTAAATTTTTTTTCTTTCACAGCAAAAATTTATTTCAAGTATGACAGTGTGTTACATATGTACACATATACACAATTACACATACTTGTTAATGAAACTTTTTTCATGAGAGTTTGATCTTTGCCTTCTTTCTTCCCATATTGTATGTCATACGGTCTTGTTCATTAACTTCAGAGCTACAGATCTTATCACTCGAGTTATTTGAATTTTTCCACATAACCACCTGGGACATCAAAATACAATGTTCAGAATAAACAAAAGCAGAGAATGGGTAAGGAAGTTATTTTATGCTGCCGCTCTACCAAGAAAAGATAGAATGAGAAAAACAAACACCCATTTGAAAGGTCAGGAATGTCCATTCTTAACCTGATGTTTTCTAAGCTGTTTCAACAAAGTTTCAAAAACGCTTTAAAAAAAAAAAAAATCCTGACATAGATCTTGTTGTCCTTAAATGACATGGTATTTAGGTCGAGTGATGTTCTAAAAAATTGAGATGTTTTTCTTTTCAGTGTTTGAAAAGGTACCAAGGCTCTTTGTTCTAGAAAGTTCCAGGAAGGTCTCATTTTAAATTTGTTCTTGGAACATGAGATGAATTTGGATATTGATCACAGGACCTTTGTGGGTGGTGGTCCTTAATAATGTAAAATATATTTGTGAACATCAATTATAATTTATTAAATTAAAAACATTTTAATTACAAGATGTTTTGAATCTGCTGAAATACAGGAAGTAGGGGGGCGGTAAGCAAATGTGTTCCCCACGCAATATTTATGAGGTCATATTTTTGTCATAGCTTTCTATACCCCTGTTGATAAAGAAGCAAGCATTATAGAAAGAACTAAAGAAACACTTCTCCCCTCTTTCCCCTTCTCTTCTCCCTGTCCTTGGAGGGAACCCCGATTCCTGGCATAGCCTGAGAACTCCTAGAGGGAAAGAAAACATTCATGTTTCTTTTTTCTTTCTTTCTTCTTTTTTTTTTTTGAGAGATGGACAGGGTACTTTTTATTTATTTATTTTTACGTGGTGCTGCTAAGGATCAAACCCAGTGCTTCACATGTCCTAGGCAGGCACTCTGCCACAGAGCCTTAGCCCCAGCCCCCAATACCCACATTTTCATGTCTATTCATTGGACATAGTATCCAGAGTCTGAATGCTATAGATGCCAAAGAAGTGCCTTTTGAAAGCTGAATTGATGAAATCCATTTGTCTACCATGTAAAAACCGTCTAAGGGCATCTTTAGTCTTGAACACAACTTAATTATGGACTATTTGGGAGAATAACACCATTGCCCAGGATCAAGGTAAGGTCAGAGAATAAAGTGAGTTTTTAAAATCAGATAGCTTATAATTTCCTTTCCAAAACCATCTCTTCACATTGGCAAAAGTTTAGATGGTTGCATATGAAACTCCATAGAGTCATCGTTATGCATTTTATTATCAAAGCAATATCAATGAGCAGATGCCCCGTTATCTGTAGAGCAACAAAAATGCTGTTCCTCTTCATCTGATGGGCGTGTGATATAACTTCAGACTTCCTGATCTTCCCTCACGAGGGACTCCCGGTCTCAGTCCTGAAGATAAGGAAAAGGAGGGTTTACAAATGCCTTCCTGTGCTTGACCTTGACCAGGCTCATCAGCTAGAAACCCCCAAAGCGAATGCTTGCTCCGCTGC
>JAKELJ010000847.1:0-14000 GCA_025594165.1 Tamias sibiricus
AGACTATTATGGGACGTTACTTACAAAAGGTTCTAAGCCTTGGCTTTTGATTATGATTTCATGGAGAAATTTTGTTTTATTTGCCCAATCATCCATTGTTACAGTTTATTTCTAAAAATTAAATTTATATTTCCTAAAAAATGTTCTCAAGAGCCATTATCAAATCATCTTTAATATTTACTGATAGATCATCTAATGGAGTTGCAGTTACTATTATTGGCAATAATGCACCTATAGTGCAGCAAACTTTTGAGACTTCTGCTCAAAAAACTGAACTTATTGCAATCATTACTGCCTTTGAAAAGGTGCCTCAGGCATTTAATTTATATACTGATTCTCAATATATTGCTAATTTGTTTCCTGCTATTGAGACTTCTACTTTATCATTACAATTATCTATAACATATAGTCTTTTAAAATTACAGTCTTTAATTTATCAAAGAGTAAATAAATTTCTCTTTTGTAGGACATATCCAGGGACGTTCTAACCTCTTTGGTTCTTTAAGCACAGGAAATGCTTCTACTGATCAGCTAACTAAAAAATCACTGTTTAATGTTATGAAACTAACAAAAAGCAGTTTTCTCACTGTTCCAGACCTCAGTCAAGACAAATGGATAAACATCAAGCTTAAGCCCCAAAAGAAAAAACATAAGATAAAGGTGTCTTTTTACCTGGGTTTTTCCATTACCGGCCGGTCATTTTATCTAAAGACTTTTGCTTTTTCTTAGAATATATATATATATATATATATATATATATATATATATATATATATATATATATATAATATTTTTGAGCTCATAACTTTAATTCTATACATCTGAGTTGATATTGTTTTGATCAGTTTTTATTTTTATTTAATTATAGAGTTTTAAACATCTATACCATTGCAATGGAGATTTATCTACAAAAGCTACAAGCCTTTTGCTATTGTGTTATGTGTGCACACTTGTCTTTTATGTTTGTATGTCTATATGTATATGTTCATATGTCATTTATATGATATAAGGGTTGGCAAATACAAAATGAGCTGCTCATCATAAAGTGTTTTTAAGTGGATCCAAATACCTTTAATTCACGTGAATTATAAGTTCAATTTAACTTAAACAAATACATATAAAAATAATAAAGGTGCTTCTAATATGAGAACTTAACTCACAATTCTCTTCAGTTGGTCTAAAAGCTAATAATATGTTAATGCCTTAATAACCCTTGGTTGCAGGACTCATCCTCTACAAAGAAAAAATAGGTAAAATCAATTTAACATGAGATTACTCATTTATAAATAACTTTATTTAACATCTAATTTCTTTGCAAGGTAAAGATGCTGACTGTTATATATGCCATTAAATAACTCCTTAAATTCTATTTAGAGACATTATTGGTTGTTTTCATAAGTTGGTAAATTAAAAAAGAAATTTTAAAGTTGCCTTTTTATCACTGAAGGAGGTTAAAGTTCCAACAGGTATAATTAATTCTATATACTTAAGCATTGTGTTCTCATGAAATGGCTGCCAGATGTATGTAATTTTATATTACAAAGGTTTATAAAAGACTTCTCTATATACAAAGGCTCAAAAGTTTCACCTGTTCCAGTTAAGAGTACTGTAAATAACAAAAATATTTTTATTAAGATGAAATAATTTGTCTAAATTCAAATTATTATAAAAATTGTCTCTAAAGGTGAACAGAAAAAAAGGATAGCACGTGAGAGAAAGTAATCAGAAGGTTATAGGTATGGAAAAATTGAAGGAAAAGAATATGTTCCAAGATAAGAGAGACTTTTTGTGATGAAGTAAGAGCGTTTATGTAAGTGAGGTAAGAGGCCTGTGTGAGTTGGTTAAGTAAGTATAGGAAGTAATCAGGAAAAGCTATTTAAAGTTTTTCTCTTCCCTAAGGTTAAAAGTTAATATTCTGATATAAACCGAAGTGTAATCTATGTGGAAGAGGACAAAAATTTCTTAAAATATTATAATGCTATTTCCTTAAGAGCTCATCAGACCTTAAAAGCTCAAATTTCTATATTAAAAAATAGAAAATTTTCATCATATATTACCACATACTCTTTTCAAAATAAAAGGGCCTTTTAACAAGTCAATAGAGAAGATTTAATGTCCTTTTGACATCTGGTGGGTGGAGGCTGTGCTTATGTTTTTTCCACAGACCAGGCCCAGCACAGATGGAGGTTTCAGCACCAGCCTACCTGCAGAGGACACTCCAGACCCAAGAGAAACAACTGACTTTTGACTTTGCTAACCTGTCTTTCACCCCCTCACTGCAACAGGCTCAGTCAACACAGACGTCTATGTAAAAGATCTGTTAACAGGTCAAGGGAGAGGACCAGATATCCTATTAACATCAGGGAGAGGGTATGCATGTGTGTTTCCGCAGGAAGCCCCCACACCTTTGTGGATACCGGATCACCTCATAAGACATTATGAGCCCCCCATGGCACAGACGGAGACCTTGCCAGCAGCGGCCATGCCCACAGAGGACACCTCAAAGACGAAAACGAGATAAACAACTGAGTTCCGGTTTCTCTCGTCTCGCTCTCAAAGACGGGCTCAACAAGAATCATCACTGCCCTCTTGGAGTCAACTACAGAATCTCCTCGCTCATGCACGGCATCTGGTTGTCAGCCAAGGATCACCTGTTACCCCGGAGAAGTTGTTCCTCGCCATCATCACTCTGCTTGCCTGTGGGATAACTACAACTTCTGCTGACCGGTTCTATTGGACTTATTTCCCAGATCCGCCCCTCCTTAATAACTGACTGGGGACAATCAGACATTAAGGTATCTACCAATGTTCCTGAGTTACTTGGGGGAATTTCTGATGTTATGGTTTTGCATAAGACCTCATATAATATTAACTTTTCAGGCCTTATTGAAGACACACCTATTTGCTTTACCAGAAACACTAAATTTACTCCCCCTGGGTGTTTACCAACTAGCATTGAATCACTTTATAGTGATTCCCCTTCTCAATCCAGGGATAAAGGAAGAGATCTTTGGAGGCTAGACATAACCCTTTTAGGGGGTAAAGAAGATAAAGAAATTTATGAAAATAAAAGTTTACCCAATAATATAGATTCTTGCTCAATAATATTACAATCCAGGAGGGACTTATATTGGAAAAAAATGAAAGAGTACGGTTCTTCATTCCCTTATTGGATTGAATGTGGATTTGAATATCCCACCAAAGCTCGTGTTTTAAACCCCATGTCATCACAAACTGAAATTTTTGATTGGTCAATTGCCTCTCCTATTACTGATTGGAGAAATTACATTATGTCTAATTCTAACAAGTTTTATATGACCAAAGGTGTGCTTATTGATGGCTCAATACATAGATGGTCTTCTTCCGGATGGGTTTACCCCCATCTACAAAAGTGAATTGCCTAATGGCAAAGGAATGCAATTTCCTAGCCTGTATAGGTTGGTTGCAGCTATTAATACAGTCACCTTGAACAGGCCTACAGCTGGACCTATTCATTATAATGTTAGAGTTTGTGTAAATGCCCCCCATGCTATATTAATTGGGAACCATAAAATTATGAAGATAAGAATGATCAATGATGTATATTCTGTTGACTGCCAAAAATGTATGCTAACTAATTGTTTGCAAAGTATTATACCCAAAAATTAAAAGATTTGTTGCAGCTCTTATTTTAGGAATATCTGCTCTTATAGGAATATTAGGCTCTATTGCTATTTCTTCTACTGCTCTAGTTAGAGAAATTCATACAACTAATCATGTAAATACTTTATCTCAAAATATTTCTGCAGCCATGGCTATACAAGAGAAGATAGATAGAAAGTTAGAGGCTAGGATAAATGCTTTAGAAGAAGCCATTCTTTATGTGGGCAACCAAATCCAAAATATTAAGACTCATATGACAACTAGATGTCATGCTAACTATAAATGGATTTGCATTACTCCATTAGGTTACAATGAATCTGAGCATGGTTGGACCAAGGTTAAGTCCCATTTGTTGGGAATCTGGAATAACTCAGATGTGGCTCCAGATATTCACTCCCTGCAAATACGGGTGAGTGAAATTACCCATGCCCATCTGACTACTGATTCCACTGTGGATTTTGCAACAGATTTATTTAATAATATAAAAGCTACAGATTTTAATAGCATGTGGTGGTCCTACTTGATAAATCTTGGTTTTGCTATCCTGTTCATTATAATCTTATGCTTTGTTCTTCCAGTCTTCCTCGGACTTTTCTGGAAAGGCCTTAGAAACACATCTACAGAGGTCGCTGCCCTCAAATTAAAAGAAAGGGGGAGATGCGATGTTTCTCATCCGGGGATTTGAGCTCGACCCCAACCCGTTAATTCGGGGCTGTGAGTCTGAGATCTCCCCAACCTGGAATTGAGCTGACCCCCAACCTGTTAATTCAGGGCTGTGTGGGCCTAGTTCTTCCAAACCAAGAATCAAGCCAGGTGTCTGTCTGCTTATCCAGAAATCTGGGTTTTTCCTTGGTTACGCAAATGAGTTTGAGCCCAAGCTCCCTCCAAATGCCTGGAGGTCTGAGCTCGGCTCCTCTTTGCGGATGAGATGCCACTTTATGCGACCACCAAGAATTAAGTTTGTGTGCTTTCTGTCTGTACTCTTGATGTATTTCTATTGTATGACCACCAGGTTCTAATATATTTAATTATCTATAATAAAACCAGTTCAATGGCCCTGTGGAATCTAAAGCCAGAAACTAGCTAAGCTGGTAGGATGAGCCCAGTTGAAGTTTAAAGAAGATACTAGGGCAATATAACATTATGATCAGGCATACCTAGAGTTGAAGAATTTTTAACATTAGCTTTAAGATTTTTAGAATACCTTCCCCTACCTATAGATAAGATTAATCAGGAGTTAGGATAATTGATCTTCCCTAGGTAATTCCTGAAACCTTTTTATAGTGAACTACTGGAAATTCTTTATTATAGTTAATTCCTAACATTCCTTACTGGAAATTCTTTATTATAGTTAATTCCTGAAATTCCTTATTGTTAATTACTGGAAACCTAATGTAACCCCCTATAGTTAATTACTGGAAATTTTTATTGTATAGTTAATTTCTGGAAATCCTTTATTGTAATCTTCTTTACTGAAATTCCTTTATGTTACCTCCCTAAGAAAAAATGTGAATTATTATGCTTGTTGGGATGTATAAAAAGCCATACTGAGAAAAGTAAAATTAGAACAGTAGAAGGATTTCTAAAACCTGGCTTGTGTGTGGATTATTTTCCTGTCGTCGACGTTCCCTTCAGTACCAAGCGGGAAGAACTTAACATCTTTGCTGAAGCTGGCCTTCAGCAGTAACAATCACTGTGAGCAGAACAAGGATCAGTTACAACTCTTTTCCTTCTTTCCTTGTTCCTTTTCCAATAGTGAATAGGACTAGGGGGAATATACCGTTTTTATTTCTAGTTGTACATATAGAAAGTTGTTTTTGGCTTTCAAGACAAGTTCTATTTATACTCCTATATGTATGTGTGTATGTGTACATGGAGAACAGCTTACATACATACTGTGAACACTACCATTAGCCTTGACACCGAAGCTGAAAAAAAAAAAAATCCTCAGTCTGTGGACTTCAGTAACTGTGAACAGATGACAGTCACACTGCCTGAACATATTTTGTAACATCCTTAGGACACCACTATTTCTGGCCCAAATATCACAAATTAAAAACTGAAAAATATAAGAGCATCTCCTAAATCTTTTAGTATTTGTAATCAAGGACCTTCAAACATTGAAAATAATCAAGAGATAAACTGGCACTGAAAATGCTCTTTCTTGAGGATATTTAGCATTGGGTCCACATTCTAAACTATTATTATTTAAATTTATTTCTAGGGGCTGGGGTTGTGGCTCAGTGGTAGAGCATTCGCCTAGCATGTGCGTGGCCCGGGTTCGATCCTCAGCACCACATAAAAATGAAGGCATTGTGTACAACTAAATAAATAAATATTTTTTAAAAAATTTATTTCTGTCCAATATAAAAAAATATTTTAGAAGTAGTCAAGTAAAGCCTAAACACAGAAGCTAATTTCTAATTTAAAAGCTCTATACCATCATAAAAGTCTAAGATATTCCCTAATTTGAGTCATTTGGGATATTACTTGGAGCATGAGCATGCATATACCCACAAAGAAGTGAGCTATACCAGAAAATGAGGCATTTTTCTTCTTAACTGCCTGACACGCCATATCTTAATAAAAACAAAAATTTTGCCACCTTCTCAACTGATCTAAATTTCACCTTGAAAATAACTGTAATGACCACTCTCTCAGAGTAGATCGGAGTAACTCAGGTTGAGAAATTTATTAAATAATGAAGGTGGTAAGCAAATACATAGAAGCATGTAATGATGGGTACGCAGTAAAGGAACAATTTCTCACTGTCAATTCTGAAGTCTAATAATGGGCTGGAAGTCCATGTCAGTGTGTTGGTGTACCAGTTCATTTAGTTACAGAAAAACTAAGAGAAGAAATGTCAAGGAACCATGTAATACCACTTCAAATAGTGAGGTAAGATCTCATTATTTGGAGGTAAGAACTATGGTTAACAATCTGACAGCAGACAAGCCATTTAACGTAAGTATCTATTAAACTAATAGGATAGGACAGAATATAAATAATAGATAATAATTTGTAAACCCAAGTAACGAGGTAAGAATTTCTTCTAATTACACTTCTTTTTCCAATTCAAGATAATTAAAATACCAACTTAATACATATGCATAAAAATCACTGTACAGGAAATAAAAGTACATGAATATGCCTCTTGCTAAGGGACACATCCATTTTATCATCTGCATACTGTCCTTCTCTGATCTTTTTTCCCTAAAATTTGAGAAATAATAGACCTTTCCTTATAAAACTTCCCTAATCCTAGCAGTTGTTACTTCTGGATTTCAGGCAGTACTCACTTGCCTTCCAATCCCCTAATAATACAACCTAACATGGCAGATACATTTTCTTTTCTAGTATTTTATCCAGAACAGTAGCACTGCCTTTTTTGGTCAATATTTAACCTTCTAATAACCCTACAAGAGAGAACAGAAGTGAAGTAACTGTAAAACAGGACTTCATAATTAAATATAGTTTAATTATAAAGGATCATAGGGTCCTGTACTGGCTTTTGGATCAGGTAAAAACAGTTATAAACATTTTGGGGACAAGTGTTAAAAACTGAATAGAAATTGCATATTCACCTTATACAACAACATACTAATGTCAAATGTCCTGAGTTTGGTAATTATTCTGTTGACATGTAAGAGAATGATCTTCTTAGGAAACATGTAAAGTATTTGAGGTCAAATGATTATGATATCTGCAACTTACTCTTTTTTTCCTATTTTTTTAGGGTACTGGGGATTGAACTCAGGAGCACTCAACCACTGAGCCACATCTCCAGCCCTAATTTGTATTTTATTAGAGACAGGGTCTCACTGAGTTGCTTAGCACCTTGCTAAATTGCTAAGACTGGTTTTCAAATCTTGATCCTCCTGCTTCGGCCTTCTGAGCTCCTGGGATTACAGGAGTGTGCCACCATGCCTGGCCTGCAACTTAACTCTTAAGTGATTTCTAAAATATTAGGATGGCAAAGCAAATATAATAAAATGCTAATAACGAATCTTGGTATGAAGACTATTGAATTTGTTTTATTCTTACATTTTTTTTTCTGTAAGTCTACTGAAGGAGCCCTAATTAGGAAGGGCTGTTGTAGCTAGCTGGAAGCCATGGGTTCCACCTGATATGTATGTGACGCACCTGTAGGCACCCGCAAACCTGAAGGTATATAACCGGGTGAAAGTGGTCCGAGTTAGGAGAACGGAGAATTCAGTCAGCCGGGCAGTCACTCGGTCGGTCAGAAGAATCAGAGCGGCCAGAACGTAGGCAGAGCGGTTACAGAAGAGAAACCAGATAGAAGACAGAAGAGAAACCAGATAGAAGAAGTAATGACTGGTCAGAGTTAGGCCGAGACTCCTGAGGAAGACAGAAGACAGAAGAAAGAAGAAGGAAGAAAGAGAGAAGCAAGAAGCTCTAAAAAATAATCTTTCTCTAAGCTCTTTCTTTCTTTCTCTCTAAGACTCTACTCTAAGCTAAGACAAGAAGAAAAGCTCACTTTAATCTTTCTCTCTAAAAATCTTTCTTTCCCTCTCTAAGCTCTAAGAAAGTAGAAGTAAAAGTAGTAAAAGCTTTACTCTGCCTCCGAGTTTTCCTCCCAGTTTTCGGTACCAGGCAGCCTACAAATGGTGGTCCGTCCGGGGCTCGGCAGGCAGAGAAGAAAAGCTAAGAAATAAGAGCAATGAAAAAGCATAGCCTCAGACTCAGTTGAGACCAGCAAAAAGAGTAGAAACAAGAGAGCAGAGCCTCTGACTCAGTTGAAGCCAGTTAAGAATTAAGCCGAAGCAGAGTAGCTGGCCAAAAGCTGAAGCAGACAGCGAAAAGCCAAAGCAGAGTAGCCAGCAAAAAGCCGAAGCGAGCTGGCCAAAAGCCGAAGCAGAGTAGCCGGCCAAAAGCCATAAAAAATAAAGAAGCCAGAAAAGCTATACAAAGAAAAAGCCTTGAGCTTTAGCAAAAAGCCATAAAGAAAAAAGCCATGAGCTTAAAAGAAAATAGAAAGCCATTGAGCTTTGGCAAAAAAGCCATAAAAATAAAGAAGAGACAGAAAAGAAAAAATAAAGAAGAGACAAAAAAAAAAAAAAAAAAAAAAGTCAAAGCCGCTTATGCAGTTGTGCTTAACAAAGTGCGTTAGTTGCTCCTCAGCAGTAGGCTTCCTTAAAGCCACAGCACCTTCTCAAAAAGGGCTCAAATATCCACCCTTTCAAAAATAAAAGGTGAAAAGCTAGGTAGGGACAAGAAAATAAAAGAAAATAGAGAAAATAGAACAAAAGCACCTTTTTAAACTAAAGGGAAGGAATATGAAGGAGCCCTAATTAGGAAGGGCTGTTGTAGCTAGCTGGAAGCCATGGGTTCCACCTGATATGTATGTGACGCACCTGTAGGCACCCGCAAACCTGAAGGTATATAACCGGGTGAAAGCGGTCCGAGTTAGGAGAACGGAGAATTCAGTCAGCCGGGCAGTCACTCGGTTGGTCAGAAGAATCAGAGCGGCCAGAACGTAGGCAGAGCGGTTACAGAAGAGAAACCAGATAGAAGACAGAAGAGAAACCAGATAGAAGAAGTAATGACTGGCCAGAGTTAGGCCGAGACTCCTGAGAAAGACAGAAGACAGAAGAAAGAAGAAGGAAGAAAGAGAGAAGCAAGAAGCTCTAAAAAATAATCTTTCTCTAAGCTCTTTCTTTCTCTCTAAGACTCTACTCTAAGCTAAGACAAGAAGAAAAGCTCACTTTAATCTTTCTCTCTAAAAATCTTTCTTTCCCTCTCTAAGCTCTAAGAAAGTAGAAGTAAAAGTAGTAAAAGCTTTACTCTGCCTCCGAGTTTTCCTCCCGGTTTTCGGTACCAGGCAGCTTACAGTCTACAATTATTTAAAAATAAAGATTCAAAATATTTTCCCTTCTTTGGCTAGAAAACATATTTCCAGGGTGTTTCTATCTCTAAAATCACTTATCCTCTTCAGACTGGATCCTGTTCTCTGAACACCAGTGGTGTTGCTCACAGTCCTGGCTTGACCTCTTACCCTACTTTCTTCCTTGGCAATTTTGGTCTTTACCAAAGCTTGAACTCTAAAAATAAATAACAAAGTAAAACAAAAGATTCTTCAATTTCTTCTAGTCTGCATTTCTCCAGACAGCTGTGTGTACCCTGCATATTTTCACCATCCCATCGATTCATCCATAAAAGAGTTACATACAAAAACCTTATCACTTTCTTCTTTCCAAACTAATTCCTTCACTAATACTTCCTACTAGTACCAGAATTCCCCAGTTAGGGTTTTTGACATTTTGAAGTCAAGTTTGTGTGCTTCCCTATAGTATTCAAGCAGCTGTAAAACCTTGTAATTCCTACCCTCTGGTAATTATTCCTTCTTCATTCGGGAACTTTCTAGTAATTTTAGTCTCTATCCAATTCAGCTTCTTTTCTCTGCTTTCTTTAAATATATTAGGCAACAATCAAATTGAACTATTCTTATTTATCCAACATATCCTGTCCTTTCACAGTGGTTCAGAATTTCCTTTAATTGGACTGCTCCCTTTTCCGCATTTCTAAGTTTCTTTGTTTATTTCAATGAAACTCTGAAAAAATGATTCTCTCATGTGCCCCTCAAGGCTTCCCAAGTTTGGTCATCCCACCATCAAGGGCGTTTTGTTTACAGACTATTGGATGTTTACTCTGATTAGGAGAAAATGCCTGAAAACGCCTGTGAGTTTAATTCTTAAATGGTTAATGGTAGAACTTTAAAAACGCAGAACAACACTTTAGTTCACAAGACCACACTGTGCTTCTCTCCTGGTTCAAGTATCTCAAAGCTGAATCACTAGGTACCAAAAGAGTTTCAAACTCACAGAAAAGCGTTTTAGCCAACTGGAAATAATTCTTGTTTCTTAGCTTGTGGGTACTAGGTTTCTTTGTGTATTTCAATGAAACTCTGACAAAATGATTCTATCTTGTGCCGCTCATGGCTCCCCAAATGTGGTCAATCCACCATCACGGGTTTTTTGTTTAGAGCCTATTGGATGTTTACCCTGATTAGGCGAATCTCACTGAAAACGCCTGTAGTTTAATTCCTCAGTGGTTAAAGCTAGAACTTTGAAAATGCAGAAAAGCACTTCAGATCACAAGAGCACACTGTGCTTCTGTCCTGGTTCAAGTATCTCAAAGCTGAATCACTAGGTAGCAAAAAAATTTCAAATTCACAGAAAAGCGATTTAGCCAACTGGAAACAATTCCATGTTTCTTAGCTTCTGGGTACTAGGTTTCTTTGTGTATTTCAATGAAACTCTGACAAAATGATTCTCTCTTGTGCCCCTCATGGCTGCCCAAATTTGGTCAATCCACCATCACGGGTTTTTTGTTTAGAGCCTATTGGATGTTTACCCTGATTAGGCGAATTTCACTGAAAACGCCTCTAGTTTAATTCCTCAATGGTTAATGCTAGAACTATGAAAATGCAGAAAAGCACTTCAGATCACAAAAGCACACTGGGCTTCCATCCTGGTTCAAGTATCTCAAAGCTGAGTCACTAGGTAGCAAAAGAGTTTCAAACTCACAGATAAGCGTTTTAGCGAACTGGAAATAATTCCATGTTTCTTAGCTTCTGGGCACTAGGTTTCTTTGTGTATTTCAATGAAACTCTGACAAAATGATTCTCTCATGTGCCCCTCAAGGCTACCCACGTTTGGTCATCCCACCATCAAGGGTGATTTGTTTACAGTCTATTGGATGTTTACCCTGATTGGGCGAAAATGCCTGAAAACGCCTGTGAGTTTAATTTTTAAATGGTTAATGTAAGAACTTTAAAAACGCAGAACAACACTATAGTTCACAAGAGCACACTGTGCTTCTCTCCTGGTTCAAGTATCTCAAAGCTGAATTACTAGGTAGCAAAAGAGTTTCAAACTCACAGAAAAGCATTTTAGCCAACTGGAAATAATTCTATGTTTCTTAGCTTGTGGGTACTAGGTTTCTTTGTGTATTTCAATGAAACTCTGACAAAATGATTCTCTCTTGTGCCCCTCATGGCTCCCCTTATTTGGTCATCCCACCATCACAGGTTTTTTGTTTAGAGCCTATTGGATGTTTACCCGGATTAGGCGAATTTCACTGAAAACGCCTTTTAGTTTAATTCCTCAATGGTTAATGCTAGAACTTTGAAAATGCAGAAAAGCACTTCAGATCACAAGAGAACACTGTGCTTCTTTCCTGGTTCAACTATCTCAAAGCTGAATCACTAGGTAACAAAAGAGTTTCAAACTCACAGAAAAGCGTTTCAGAGAACTGGTCCAAATTTCTTAGCTTCTGGGCACTAGGTTTCTTTGTGTATTTCAATGAAACTCTGAAAAAATGATTCTCTAATGTGCCCCTCAAGGCTCCCCAAGTTTGGTCATCCCACCATCAAGTGTGTTTTGTTTACAGTCTATTGGATGTTTACCCTGATTAGGCGAAAATGCCTGAAAACGCCTGTGAGTTTAATTCTTAAATGGTTAATGCTAGAATTTTAAAAATGCAGAACAACACTTTAGTTCACAAGAGCACACTGTTCTTCTGTGCTGGTTCAAGTATCTCAAAGCTGAATCACTAGGTAGCAAAAGAGTTTCAAACTCATAGAAAAGCGTTTTAGCCAACTGGATATAATTCCATGTTTCTTAGCTTGTGGGTACTAGGATTCTTTGTGTATTTCAATGAAACTCTGAAAAAATGATTCTCTCTTGTGCCCCTCATGGCTCCCCAAATTTAGTCAATCCACCATCACGGGTTTTGTGTTTAGAGCCTATTGGATGTTTACCCTGATTAGGCGATTTTCACTGAAAACCACTGTTAGTTTAATTCCTCAATGGTTAAGGCTAGAACTTTGAAAATGTAGAAAAGCACTTCAGATCACAAGAGCACACTGTGCTTCTTTCCTGGTTCAAGTATCTCAAAGCTGAATCACTAGGTAACAAAAGAGTTTCAAACTCACAAAAAAGCCTTTTAGCGAACTGGAAATAATTCCATGTTTCTTAGCTTCTGGGCACTAGGTTTCTACGTGTATTTCAATGAAATTCTGAAAAAATGATTCTCTCATGTGCCCCTCAATGCTCCCCAAGTTTGGTCATCCCACCATCAAGGGTGTTTTGTTTACAGTCTATTGGATGTTTACCCTGATTAGGCGAAAATGCCTGAAAACGCCTGTGAGTTTAATTCTTAAATGGTTAATGCTAGAACTTTAAATACGCAGAACAACACTTTAGTTTACAAGAGCACACTGTGCTTCTCTCCTGGTTCAAGTATCTCAAAGCTGAATCATTAGGTATCAAAAGAGATTCAAACTCACAGAAAAGCGTTTTAGCCAACTGGAAATAATTCCATGTTTCTTAGCTTGTGGGTATTAGGTTTCTTTGTGTATTTCAATGAAACTCTGACAAAATGATTCTCTCTTGTGCCCCTCATGGCTCCCCAAAGTTGGTCAATCCACCATCACGGGTTTTTTGTTTAGAGCCTATTGGATGTTTACCCTGATTAGGCGAATTTCACTGAAAACGCCTGTAGTTTAATTCCTCAATGGTTAATGCTAGAACTTTGAAAATGCAGAAAACCACTTCAGATCACAAGAGCACACTGAGCTCCTGTCCTGGTTCAAGTATCTCAAAGCTGAATCACTAGGTAGCAAAAGAGTTTCAAACTCACAGAAATGCGATTTAGCCAACTGGAAATAATTCCACGTTTCTTAGCTTCTGGGAACTAGGTTTCCTTGTGTATTTCAATGAAACTCTGACAAAATGATTCTCTCTTGTGCCCCTCATGGCTCCTCAAATTTGGTCATCCCACGATCACGGGTTTTTTTTTTTAGAGCCTATTGGATGTTTACCCTGATTAGGCGAATTTCACTGAAAACGCCTGTTAGTTTAATTCCTCAATGGTTAATGCTAGAACTTTGAAAATGCAGAAAAGCACTTCAGATCACAAGAGCTCACTGTGCTTCTTTCCTGGTTCAAGTATCTCAAAGCTGAATCACTAGGTAACAAAAGAGTTTCAAACTCACAGAAAAGCGTTTTAGCGAACTGGAAATAATTCCATGTTTCTTAGCTTCTGGGCACTAGGTTTCTTTGTGTACTTCAATGAAACTCTGAAAAAATGATTCTCTCCTGTGCCCCTCAAGGCTCCCCAAGTTTGGTCATCCCACCATCAAGTGTGTTTTGTTTACAGTTTATTGGATTTTTACCCTGATTAGGCGAAAATGCCTGAAAACGCCTGTGAGTTTAATTCTTAAATGGTTAATGCTAGAATTTTAAAAATGCAGAACAACACTTTAGTTCACAAGAGCACACTGTTCTTCTGTGATGGTTCAAGTATCTCAAAGCTGAATCACTAGGTAGCAAAAG
>JAKELJ010000848.1:0-13996 GCA_025594165.1 Tamias sibiricus
AAAGACATTAAATAATGTCATGTTCTAATATTTTAGCCTTTAGAACCTCTTCTACACTTAGGCACACAGATTTTGCACACATTTATATAGCTAGCATATTTGAAATTTTACATAGTGTAAAATTTCCACTCTTAACTGCTATTCTAACACCTTAATAATAAAATGTTTTTGCTTGACTAATAAAGACATTTTGTAATTTTTTAAAATTATAATTTAGTAAACTTTTTCCCAGTTCCACAATGAACAGCTATGAGTTCACTAATGATGTGGCTCAAATTTCATGCACAAAAACTCTTTCAATAGGCAAACATACAAGAATAATGTGTCTCTGGATCCCAGAAATGTACATCTAGAAAATGATCTCCATGACCAATATTAGTGAGTAGGTGAATTTGTCTGAGGAATGTGTGAACAACCTAATTAAGGGATAGACATAGTTGCCATTATTTCACCAACACAATGCCACTCTTGTTGAAGGATGTTCTGAAATCATATTGATTTTTTCTGTAGTACTTGTAACAAATATCACAAATTATCTCCCATGGGCATTCAACTAGTATCATGTTTTGCAGTTGATAAGGTATGAATTATTTGGTCAGAATTTTATCTCCTCCTCCCAAATATCTTGCTATATCTTCCCCAATGGAGTCATTTTTTCAGTAAAATTTCCTTTTACCCCAAAGGTGAAATTAAAAAAAAAAAAAAAAAAAACTAATATTTTAAAACAACTAATTGTTTTAAATGAGAATACTTAATTTTTCAAGTACTTATTTCTTTTGTTCTTATCAGTTATACATTATAGACTGTATTTTGACATATTTTACACACACACACACATGCACACACATATATATGTATATGGAGTATAACTTCTCATTCTGGTTCTACATGATGTAGAATTACATTGGTTGTGTAATCATATATGCACATAGGATAATAATGTCCCATTCATTCTACTGTCTTTCCCATTCTCCCTCCCTTCCCTTCATCCCCCTTTGTCTAATTCAAAGTATTTCTATTCTTCCCTGTACCCTCCCCTTATTTTAAGTTAATATATGCATTTCAAAGAGAACATTCAGCCTTTGCTTTTTGGAGATTGGCTTATTTTGCTTAGCATGATATTCTCCAACTCCATTAATACAAGCAGATGCCATAATTTTATTCTTCTTTATGGCTGAATTATATTTCATTGTGAATATTTACCAAATTTTTTATACATTAATCTGTTGAAAGGCAACTAAATTGGCTCCATAGTTTATCTATTGTGACTTCAGCTGCTATAAACTGCAGCACTGTAGGAGAATGATTTTAAGTCCTTTGGGTATAAACTAAGGAGTGGAATAACTGAATCAAATTAATTCCAAGTTTTCTGAGGAATCTCCATACTGTTTCCAGAGTGGTTGCACCAATTTTCAGTCCTACCAGCAATGCATGCATGTACTTTTACCCCCACATCATCACCAGCATTTATTGTTATTTGTATTTTGATAATTGACATTCTGACTGGAGTGAGATGATGTTGAACATTTTTTTTTTCTATATTTGTTGACTGATCATCTTTCTTCTGTAAAATACCAGTTCAGTTCATTTGCCTGTTTATTAATTAATTGGGTTATTTGTTTTTCTGTTGTTATTTTGAGTCCTTAGATTATCTATCTTGGAGATTAATGCTATATCTGTGCAGGTAGCAAAGATTTTCTCCCATTCTGTAGACTCTCTTATCACATTCTTAATTGTTTCCTTCACTGTAAAGAAACTTTTAATTTAATCCCATCCCATTTATTAATTCCTGATTTTATGTCTTACACATTAAGGGGCTTATTATGGAAGTCAGTTCCTAAGCTGACATGATGGCAATTTGGGCCTACTTTTTCTTCTGTTAGGTGCAGGGTCTCTGGAATAATGCCTAAGTCCTTGATGCACTTGGACTTAAGTTTGTACAGGGTGAGAGATATGTGTTTAATTTCATTTTGCTACATATGTTTTCTCAGTTTTCCCAGCACCATTTGTTGAAGAAGGTATCTTTTCTTCAATGTATGTTTTTGGCGCCTTTGTCTAGTATGATGCTCATTGTATTTATGTGATTTTGTCTCTGTGTCTTCTACTTTGCACCAATTGGCCATCATGTCTGTTTTGGTGCCAGTATCATGCAATTTTTGGTATTCTAGCTCTGTAGTATAATTTAAGGTCTGATATTGTGATGCTTCCTGCTTCACTATTCTTGCTAAGGATTGCTTTGGCTATTCTAGGTCTCTTCTTTTTCCAAATGAATTTCATGACTGCTTTTTCCATTTCTATGAAGAATTTCATTGGTATTTTAATAGGAATTGCATTATATCTGTATAGCACTTTTGATAGAATGGCAATTTTGACAATCCTATCCAAGAACATAGGAGTTCTTTCCATCTTCTAAGGTCTTCTTCCTTCTCATTCTTTAGGGTTCTGTAATTTTCATTGTAGAGGTCTTTCACCTCTTTTGTTAAATTAATTACTAAATATTTTATTTTTTGAGGCAATTTTTCCAATTTTACTTTCAGTGGATTCATCAATGATATATAGGAATACATTTGATTTATGGGTGTTAATTTTATATCTTGCTACTTTGCTGAATTCATTTGTTCTAGAAGTTTTCTGGTGGAGTTTTTTGGGTATTCTAAATATAGAATCATGTCATCTGCAAATAAGGTTAGTTTGAGTTCTTTTCCTATTTGTATCCCTTTCTTTCTTCTTATTGCTCTGGCTAGAGTTTCAAGGCCATGTTGAATAGTAGTGCTGAAAGAAGGCATCCTTGTCTTGTTCCAGTATTTAGAGGGAATGCTTTCAATTTTTCTCCATTTAGAATGATGTTGGCCTTGGGCTTATCATATATAGCTTTTATAATATTGATATATGTTCCTATTAGCCCTAGTTTTTCTAGTGTTTTGAACATGAAGGGGTGCTGTATTTTGTCAAATGCTTTTTCTGCATCTATTGAGATGATCACATGACTGTTGACTTTAAGTCTTTTGATGTGAGGTATTACATTTATAGATTTCTGATGTTGAACCAAACTGGCCTCCTTGGGATGAATCCTACTTGATCATGTTGCAGTATTATTTTTTTTTATGTTTTTGTATGCAATTTGCCAGAATTTTATTGAGAATTTTTGCATCTATGTTCATCAGGGATATTGGTCTAAAGTTTTCTCTCCTTGATATGTCTTTGTCCTGTTGTTGTTGTTGTTTTCTTTTCTTTCTTTCTTTTTTTTTATCAGAGTGATACTAGCTTCATAGAATAATTTTAGGAGTGTTCCCACCTTTTCTATTTCATGGAGTAATTTGAGGAGTATTGATGTTAATTTTTTCTTGGAAGGTCTGGTAGAACTCAGCTAAGAATCTGTCTGATCCTAGGGCTTTTCTTAGTTGGTGTGCTTTTGATGAAGTCTTCTATTTCATTGCTTGAAATATAACAGTTTAAATTGTGTGTGTCTTCCTGATTCAGACTGGGTATGTCTCTAGAAATTATTGATGTCTTCAAGATTTTGTATTTTATTGAGGTATAAATTTTCAAAATGATTTCTGATTATCATCTGTATTTCAGTAGTGACTATTGTGATATTTCCTTTTTCATCACAAATTTTAGTAATTTTGAGTTTTCTCTTTCTCTTCATTAGTGTGGCTAAAAATTCAGCAGTTTTATTTATTTTCTGAAAGAAGTGAGTTTTTTGGTTGATTTTTTGAATTGTTTCTTTTGTTTGAATTCCACTGATTTCAGCTCTGATTTTAATTATTTCCTGACTTCTACTGCTTTGGGTGATGATTTATTGTTCTTTTCTAGGGCTTTGAATTGTAAGGTTAGGTTATTTGGCAATTTTCTACTTTTCAAATGAATGAGCTCAATGCAACAAACTTTCCTCTTAGAACTGCTTTCATAGTGTCCCAAATATTTTGATGTGTTGTGTCACTATTCTCACTTACCTTTAAGTATTTTTTTTTTCAATTTCATCCCTGCTTTCTTTTGCTATCCATTGATCATCCAATAGCATCTTATTCAGTCTCCAGGTATTAGAGTAGCTTCTATGTTTTCTTTTATCATTGATTTCTAAATTTCATTCCACTATGACCTCATAGAATGCAAGGTTATATGTCTATTTTTCTGTATTTGCTAAGATTTGGCTTGTAACCTAAGATATGGTCTATTTTAGAGAAGGATCCATGTGGTGCTGTGTAGAAAGTCTATTAGCTCATTGATGGATGAAATACTCTATATGTGTCTGTTTAGTCTAAATTAATGATTTTATTTTTTACTTCTATAGTTTGTTTTGTTTTTGTTTGGAGGATCTATCCAGTGGTGGGAGAAGTCATGTTAAAGTCAGCCAATATTATTGCATTGTGGTCTTTTTTTTTTTTTTATTTATCCTTGATATTGAAAAGGGCTTGTTTGATATATGTAGATACTCCATCGTTTGGGGCATAAATATGTACAATTGTTATGTCTTATTGATGTATAATTCCTTAAAGCAGTATGAAATGTCCTTATTTGCTTTTTCTGATCAACTTGGCTTGAAGTCCACTTTATCTGATATGAGGATAGAAACCCCTGCTCGTTTATGATATCCTTGTGAGTGGTATGGTTTTTTCCCATCCTTTCACCTCAGTTGTGCATGTCTTTGCCTATGAGGTGAGTCTCTTGGATATTGTTGGGTCTCGTTTTTTAATTCAATCTACCAGTCTCTATCTTTTGATTGATGAGTTTTTATTTTTAAGAAATAACTTTTTAGTCACTGTCATTTTATTTCTGGTTTTTAATTTGAATTAGTTTCTCATTTGATTGACTATTCTTCTAATGTAATTCTCCCATTTTCTGTTTTTCACTTATTCTTCATGAAATATTTGCTGAGAATGTTTTGTAGTGCAGCTTTCTAGTTGTTAATTCTTTTAACTTTTGTTTATCATGGAATGCTTTTATTTCATCTTCAAATATGAAGTTTAGTTTTGCTGGGTATAGTATCCTAGGCTGGCATCCATTTTCTTTTAAAGCTTCATATATATTATTCTAAGATCTCCTAGCTTTGAGGTTCTGGGCTGAGAAATCTGCTGAGATCCAAATTGGTTTTCCTCTAAACATAATCTGACATTTTTCTCTGGCAGCCTTTAAAATTCTATCCTTATTAGGCATTTTCATAATAATGTGCCTAGTTATGGGTCTGTTGTAATTTTGTATATTTGTGGTCCTGTAACCCTTCTGTACGTGATTTTCCATTTTATTCTTTAGGTTTGGAAAGTTTTATCATATTATTTCATTGAAAAATTGTGCATTCCTTTAGTTTGTATCTCCACACTTTCATCTATCCTGATAAAGCTTAAATTTGGTCTTTTCCCATTACCTCATATTTCCTGGAAGTTGTGTTCATGATCTCTTAAAATCTTCTCTCCATGATCAACTTTATTTTCAAGATTATATATTTCATCTTCATTGTGTCAAACTCTATCTTCCAAGTGGTCTAGTCTGTTGGTGATGCTTTCCATTGAATTTTTAATTTGGTTATTGATTCCTTCCTTTCAAGGATTTCTGCTTGATTTCTTTTCAGAACCTCTACCTCTTTATTGAAGTGATTTTTTACCTTCTGCATTTTCTCTCTTATTTCACTCCTTACATCATCCTTTACCTCATGGATCAGTTTGACTGCATACATTCTAAACTCCTCTAACATTTCTTCCACTGTGATGTTAATGAAGTCTATTATTGGAGCATCTTACTTTATTTTGGACAATTTGTTCCCTTGTTTTTTCATGTTATTTGTGTGTCTACCCCTCTACCAGTATGGATCTGAGACAATACAGCTTCTACCCTGTAAACTTATACTGTCCCTGAAGGTTTCCTGTACCCCACCATTAAAGGGAAGACAAATAATAACAGCATCAATGCAAACAATATACAGTCTTAAAACAAATAGTTCCTACTAAGGTGTCTACAGTTTTGTCACAATAAACAGAAATGATATATTCAGTTATCGTCTACAATAAAACAGTAAGTTTGCTAAAGGTTTTACAATTTCAAATGGTGGACAAAGAGAACAGAAGTGGTGTAGGATATGATGTTTATGAGGAAGGAGGAGAAAAGATAGAAATAAAAACTTAAAGGATGAGTAAAAGAGGGAATAATAGAGGTTAGCTAGTAACAGGAGAAAAGAGAATCAAGGGAAACAGATAAGTGAGAAAAAATATGTAAAGTAAAAATTTTTAAATTAAAAATAGAAAGAAAAAAGTAAAAATAAAAGAATACAAACAAAACTGAAATATACTAATCAGACACCCTAGTCTTCAATAAACTGATGCATGAAAATAATTGTTTTTAAAAATGGTAGAAATGTGAGAGAGAGAAAAAGAAAAAAAAAACTCAATGAAAAGGTGAAAAATTGTTCCACTTGGAGATCAAAAAAAATTTAGCTTCCCTTTTTCTCTGTTTTAGGTCTGGAGTATGATGATTGCTACCCTTAGGGTGGGGTTGCTAGGGTGAGAGAATTAATCCTGGAGGCAGACCTCCTGGAGTTGGGTTTAAGCTCAGTTTTGACTACTCTATTCATTGAATGCCAGTTGGTCTGGAGATTTTAAATCACTGCACATCCAGGGCCCAGCAACTGCTAGTCCATGATGGAAGACTGCACCCCAGGAATCTCCTTTGGGTTCCAGTCATGTGGTGTATAAACCAGTTTTTTAGCCAACTATGTTACCTGCAGACCTGATTCCTGTTCTCTGATTCAATCTATAAACTAAATTATTCCTGCCCCCACATTTTCAAATTCCCAATCAGGTGCTTTACTTTCCCACCAGTCCTGCAAGCAGTCTGATTGGAAGGGGAAGCTAGGTGGGTTTCTATGACAGGTATTCCCCTGTGTAAACCTCTCTCTATATTTGATTTTCTCCTGTCACTTAGGCACACTCTTTGTCACACAGTGTGGTTTTGCCCAGCTTAATTTTGGGGCCAAACTCAGGTCTGCCAGAAATCAGCTCCCCAACCTGCCAGCCCCCATGCCACAACTGCAAAATGGTTCTTTCTCCTGTCCACTGCTGAAAGAAATGCAGTTTCTTTCCTGTACAAGGATAGTGTGCAGCTCACCTTACTGTTTATAGTCAAGTAGTGACTAAACTTTCTGTACTCCAACATGCCTCAGTCCTCCCAAGAATGGAGGTTCCTTTAATTTCCTTATTGCTTTAATGTGTTCGTGGAGGGTCCTTTCTGGTTTGTGCTTCCTACTGCTGCTGTGGCTCTGGCACTAGGGATTTCTTCCCTATTTTGTTACATTCAATCTCCTGAGTCCCCAATCTGTTTTGAGTGTCTAGTATTGAATTCCAGTAAATTCCCTCAAAATATTTGTCTGCCTGTCTGCTTTTCTTGGTTTCACACCATCAGAATGTCAGTAAGGCAACCTCTCTATTCTGCTATCTTCCTTCCTCTCAGGATATTTTATATTCTGAACGATACTTTATTATTTATAAAACATAAAAAAGTTATATTTGTTTATATCAAAAGTATTTATAAATATTATTAAACAATAAATGTTTACTAAGATTACTGAAAAAAGAAAAAAGGCAAAATCCAAGTCCATGTGCAGTATATTAAAAAAAAAAATGGAAAACCAAAAGAACAACATTAACAGAACTGTAAACCAATAAAAGTTATTTTACTTCATGTAAATATAAAACTAAGTAAATTAATTTTTCAAAGATGACTATATGACAAAATTATGTAAATGATTGCTGAAGAGAAATCTTAGAAGCAGTGGACATTACATTTCAAATATTTTATAGAAATCAACACTATATTAATAGCGTGACCATCTAGAAAAAACTTGTAGGTCAGTAATTTTAAAGACTTCATTACTGTTATCTGTTCAACCAATTTAAACTGAACTTTTCCTTAAAGGTGTAGAGTCATGTGAAAATACAGATATTTGGGCTGGGGTTGTGGCTCAGCAGTAGAGCACTCTCCTAGCACCTGCGAGGCACTGTGTTTGATCCTCAGCACCACATAAAAAAAATAAAATAAAAATAAATACAGATATTTTTAAAATTACAGGAGTTCTTTTAAAAATATTGACACTGTCATAATTACTCTAGTAAAGGAGCATGCAGAACATCTTTATCAGACCAGAGTGCACTTTTGGATCAGATTAAAGTCACTTCAAATGTTTAAAGAATGTGGAAGCTCTAACACCCTCAGGTAGAAATTCTCAAGATAAAGAAGACTTGTACTTAGGGGATTTTTCTATTTTCCTTCCTTATGCACAACAGAAGAAACTAGGAGAAAACCACAGGAAATTGGGCATTCCTGTATTCCTGAGCCCATCAGGGTCTCATATACAGATGACATAGTCAGGCTTCCATCTGGATCCCCAAAGCTTGGGGCAATGCCTGCATCATCCTAAGGCAAAATATAGACCTTTTCATGAATCCTTAAAGGGTCCAGGATGTGGTCTAGCCAGCCTTTCCTGATCCCCACTTTCCATCTCTCCTGTTGTCTAGCATTAGGGAGAAATTAAGCAGAATCCCAGAGTACAAGAACAGAGAAAACAAATACTTATGCCACACAGCAACTTGGATTTTAAAATGACACTTTCCCACCCCCCTCTGGTCTCAAACTGATTTGGGCTTCTGTTCATGTGGCTTATGTTTTAGATGGATATTAAGCAGCTAAAGAGTAGGGAAAGCTGCCATTTTGAGCATAGGAGGCAAAAACTCATACAACGGACACTTTTTGGCCATTTTTTCTTCTCCATTTTGTAAAACCAGTCTCTTAAGGTGTGGTGTTACAGTTTATGTTTCCCTTTGGGGACCATTCTTCTATTCACCCAACTGATAATAAGGCCAGGTTTGGCTGCAGAAAATTATCAGGCATCTCCATTTCCTCAACTGTGATTAGGTAATACCCCTGGTATTACTTTTGGTGATGAGTCTCACCCTGAACAAAAATAGATAAATAAATAAGTAAGAATGAAAGAGAATAGAACATGGGCATCTGCCCCAAGAAAACAGTCTCTTTGGCTAAAGGACATCTCCCTGATCCTGGAGCCTCTATTAGTAAGCATTTCTCACTCTATCTTCCATGACCTCTGGCTGGGGCCTCACACAGAATGGAGGATACAACTAACTTGATAACTATTTCAATTTAAGGCAGGACGTTTGACATTTTCTTACATGTCTTCTTTGTCTTTCTGGGTCCTCATATTTACAGGAGCATGATTTTATATTATGCTCCTCAATTTGAAGTGGAAGGCAAGCCTGTTCATGTCAAGGTAATATCCCGATAGAGGAAATAAATAATTTGGCTTCCTGAACTAAGAAAGATGAGGGGTAGATTTACTCTGATTAAGTGAGACAGAAGTTTTGACCTTTTCTTTTTTCTTCTTTCTTTTTTTTTTCCTGCCAGATAAGGGGAGTACAGAAGAAAAGGTGTCTTGTGTGAATCTACAGAATATAGTCTCATTTTAAAGCAAGGGGAAACTCTATCTTGAGGATCTCTTATAATGGGTCTCTGTTTAAGAGGTAGAGAGCAGAGATAGACTTGTAGTAGAAGCATTTCTGAAGACGGAGAGACTGCTTGACTCATGCTTTGGGATTAATGGGTCACCTCTTTCCCAAAGACCTCAGATCAGAGAGAGACTTTATCACAGGATCCAAGATTCATTGGACGAGGGTGCCTGCCACCATTGGGCCAAGTCAATCAGAAACAGAGAGACATATAGTTGATATATGGTACCCCACTGCTGGGGTCAGACTCAGGACATGAAACCTTCATGCAGCACTGGGGAGCAGGCCTGGCCATCTACTTTCAGTTGTCTCAAGGCTTCCTTTGTCAAGTGCACAAACTTTTTCTCACAGAAAAAAGTAAAAATAAAAATACCTGAAGCATGTCAGGACCTACATTGCCAGCACTTGGGTGAAGGAGGATCCATCTTACCTGCCTAGCAAGTCTGTCATTTGTCTTAAGTCCAGCTATGCTAGTCACTTTTAACTGACAGGTGCTTGTTGTTTAAAGAGACTTTATCCACACTAAGGACAAAAGCACAGAGAAATAGAAATAAGAGCTCTCTTGTTCATATTACTTACCCTTTGTAGACTCCTGTACAGTGCAGGACACCAGTCTCACCAATTTCCTTCTGTGTTCTTTTTTTTTTTTTTTTTTTTTTTTTTTTTGTTAGACATATTTATTTATTTGCTTTAGTTGTACACAATGCATTTATTCTTATGTGGTGCTGAGGATTGAACCGGGCCATGCACATGCTAGGCAAGTGCTCTACCACTGAGCCACATCCCTAGCTCCTCCTTCTGTGTTCTTGTCTCACAAATTTGAAGAATAAAATCCATGGACAATGGCAAAGGGGAAGAGCAAACAGAGTACTGAGAATCAGAGGTGGAGAACAGACTTTCAGAAAAGGATTCACAGAGAAAGCAACCAGAAAAGAATTCTAGTAAATGAAGATAACCAATAACCAATGAAAAACAGGTAGAAACACCAAATGTTATGGAGCTAGGGCCTTCTGAGAAATTGAAGCAATGTGAAGACACACTCTTCAAATGCTGATTTTTTTTTCCAATCAAGTTAGAAAGGCTTCAGATATGTTGCTCAGAGTAATGAACAAATTATTGAAGGGACAGAGACAAGGGAAAGGGGATGCTCTCAAGGGAAAGATTGGGTCCTCTCAGAGAGGAGAGAGAGTGTGTGCCTGTACTGAACACTCCAGTTTTATTGGAGATCTCAGAGAAGTTTCCAGAGAGTCCCATCCATATCCACATCTTGACTTTTGACTGACATCAGGGTGACAACAGACATTCAACTCCCCAATGTCATGACAAGTGTAGATCATCATGGCCCACGCTAACTGGTTCTAATTAGATTCTTAACCATACATTCTTACACTTTATGGTTAGGAGGATTTACTCTTATCTCCCAGAGTTTCAGGATCTGATCACAAATGTCTCTTCCTTCAGCATAACTTGAATTTCTCTTATCAACATTATTTGGGGCCTGCATTTCTCCTGCAGTTAACAGGTAGTTTGCTGAGGAATATGACATATCCTGTCCACTAATAACAGGCAGGGCTTCAGGTAAATTGCTTCTTGAAAATAAAACATGTGGGGGTGAGCACATGCTGGGCCCATTTTATAGAATTATTCTTTTACCTCCTGTTCCCACTATCCTCATTTGTCTGTTCCCCAACAGAAAGACCACACAGGAACCCAAATGAGAAAGGCATCTACCCACAACTAAGAAAGTATACTTTAACTCACTGTGGTTGTCAGTTTTTCTGTTACTGTATAAAATACAAATACCTGAAATAAATACACTTAAAAAGAGAAAGTTTATTTGGGGTCACAATTTTAGAGGTTTCAGTCCCTGGTAGATGGGACCCTTAAATTTGGGCCTGTGTCAAGTCAAGTTGTGCATGATAGTATGAGCAAGAGGAGGAGGGAGCTGTTCACCTTATGATGCCAAGGAAGCAAAGAGAGATAACCTGGAAGGGGCAGGGGTCCCCACATCCCTTTAAAAACACACCCCCAATGACCTAATTTTCTTCCATTGGGCCCCACCTCCTGAAGACTCTACCACTTCCCAACAGCAAGACATGTTTGGGACCAACACAGGGATCTTTGACAACTTTCAAGATCTAAACTATAACAGCCACAGATAACAAAAGTATGTTCACTCCACAAAAGAAAAAACAAAAATGCTCCATTTCCAAGGCATTTAAAAGACAAAGAGCAGATCATTGTTTCTCCTGATTATAGGCAGATACAAAACCCTCTCCAACCATTGCACTCATCTAAAAAATATTCAGTTCAGAAATGCTAAATATTAAAAAATCAAACTTTTCTAAAACCTATCTAATATCATATTCCACTATTTTCTTTCATGAACACTTCACTCCAGACAAAATAATGAGTTCCCTTTCCACCTCTATACACCATGGTTTCCCTCACCTGAACAATAATAAGAGGTAATACACATAAATTTAATTTGAAGATCCCAAACTAAAAAACTTTACATATGCATTTATCTATGTGGGTCTGTTCTAGAATTCTTTTTTAGATACTTGCCTCATTGTTTGATTGAGTTTGTTTTTCTTTCCTTTTCTAATCAATTCTTCATTAAGTTTGCTTTTATTTTTCTAATCAATTCTTTTTTAAATAGAAAAAAAGATGGAAGAATGAGATGGATATTGCTGAGGTCTGGTCTCAGCGGGGGGTGCAGAGCAGCACGTTCAGGGCAACTGCTGAAGTTGGGTTATCAGCTGCTGAATTCAGGTTATCAGCCGGATGTGCTAGGACAGCATGGTGGGGTGCAACATGAGCGTGCGACGTGGCACAAAGGTAAAGGAGTCAGCAATAGAGACGGAGAAATCAGCTCACACACACGAGAGTTAGGCAGTGGAATCTTCTTTTTTTACTTTCTTTTTTGCAAGTATATAAGCATACTTTTTGGTAGCATACATTAACTTTTTGTGGTTACATCACAGTCATAAGGTCCAGGGAAGCAGCAACATCTGCTGATTACATTTCAGACATTTTAATCTTTTACCCTACATGAGTCAAGGTCCTGTGCAGACGGGGGTCACGTACTGTCTGAACATCTTACAATTTTGCCATACTTATCTGTAACTAGTCTGGGTCAGATTCATTTCTCATGGATTCCCTGAAGCCATTCCTCCGCACACCTGCTCAACTGCCTGATAGAAGTTAATTTTTTCAGCCTGGAATTCAAAGCATTATTGTTTTTCTGTAATGTTTTATTTAGAACCTAGGGCAGGGAGGGGAGGCATAGCCAAATGTTAGCTCTGAAGGACTTCTACCCTAAGGAATTTGTATGCATCTATTTTAAACTATTCTAAAAGTAAAAGGAATCCTTTTCAATCACAAAAGGATTCTTAAAGCTTTTTCTTGGTGTGTATGATTATAATGAGAAGAGGTTAAACAGCGGGCATTTACAAAGGCTGTTTCTTAACTAGAAACTTGCTACTTTAGAAAATGTTTTTATGCTTCTAACTCAGATTCCATAAGGTTATAATTTCCAGAACCAGTCTCATTCTAAATAATTGAAATAGTGATACCTGGCGGACACATACATGAACAGAAAACAGAACAATAAGAACATACACAGACAGGATTAACTCTCTCAGCGCCGTGTTTCAGTGGCATCTCTCCAGCAAAGGGGGGTGCTTTTGCACCGCTCCCCTTTTTACGAAGAGGGACTTTTGCCCAGCTGCATCGCATGGAAGATGCCACAGGATATCATTACCCTAAGTGTATGTATGCATACATGAATAGTATAAATATACTTTGTATACAGTGATATGTAAAAATGTATCATATATGTGTATTACAAATTGTAATGCATTCTACTGTTACATACAACTTTTGAATAAAAATAATGCATTCATAAAAGGAGCACCAGCATCCTGTAAAACTTGTAGCAGTTGTCCTCTGCAACCTAGGAATGAATTAAGAGATGTCATCATTGAAATGGGCTCCGTAATTTCAGTGGGAATAATGGGATCCTGAAGTAGTAGAGGTCATGTGGTTAAGCAGTAATCAGAATATTTTAATCTACAGAGATCTTTGGCAGTGGCTAAATGATTATGTTACTTTTAGATGTGAAAGAATGGATGTCCTATTAAAATATTGCCTGTTCTATATAATATGAAAACTTTTATTCATGCTTTTATTGGTGCATTGTTGTTGTACATAATGGTGAGATTTGCTGTTACATATTTGTACATGCATGTAAAATAACAATAAAATGGCCAATATTTTTTAAAAAATTCTTCAAAACTCATGTAGGCCTAGATATTAACCTTTGTCAAGATCATTAGAATTACTTTTTACCAGATGATTTGTCTTTTTTCTTTAATAATGTGTCAGAATTGTTGGGGCTTTTTAAAATTTTGATTATGTTTTCCTTTATAGTTTCAAAGATATAATTATTAGAGAAAGCTGCTCTGCAGTCAGAAAGAAGAACT
>JAKELJ010000849.1:0-13992 GCA_025594165.1 Tamias sibiricus
TGGCTGGGTCAGGAAGATGGGGCTGATTCAGGAGGACATAAAATGCTAATAACTCCAGGGCACCTGCCCCTCCTCCAACCTGTTGCCCAGGTTACCTGCCTCCAGGGACCTGCTCCTCCCTGCAAGGTGTTGTGAGTGAGTAGCCCTGGGCAGCTCCCTTCCTGCCTACACCCCTGGGCAGCTCTTTTCCACCCTGGGATTACTCCGCCTTTTGGGTCACATGGTCAAAATGGTGAAGGAGCCCTAATTAGGAAGGGCTGTTGTAGCTAGCTGGAAGCCATAAGTTCCACCTGATATGTATGTGACGCACCTGTAGGCACCCGCAAACCTGAAGGTATATAACCGGGTGAAAAGTGGTCCGAGTTAGGAGAACGGAGAATTCAGTCAGCGGGCAGTCACTCGGTCGGTCAGAAGAATCAGAGCGGCCAGAACGTAGGCAGAGCGGTTACAGAAGAGAAACCAGATAGAAGAAGTAATGACTGGTCAGAGTTAGGCCGAGACTCCTGAGGAAGACAGAAGACAGAAGAAAGAAGAAGGAAGAAAGAAGAGAGAAGAAAGAAGCTCTAAGCTAAGCTCTAATCTTTCTCTCTAAAAATCTTTCTTTCCCTCTCTAAGCTCTAAGAAAGTAGAAGTAAAAGTAGTAAAAGCTATACTCTGCCTCCGAGATTTTTTCCCGGGTTACGGTACCAGGTAGCTTACAGGATGGGATGTACCCCTCTCTTTCTACTCTACATTTTTATTCTAATTTATTATACATGTTTGCAGAGTGCAATTCATTTCCTAGTACACATAAAGAGCACATTTTTTCAAGTCACTGGTTTTTCATAAAGAATGTTCATTCCAATTGTGTTATTATACATGTATTTAGGGTATTGATGTCTAATTCATTCTGTCATTATTCCTATCTGCTAGAAAACATTTCAGGATAGATGGACGCACACTAGAACCATCGTATAGGAAAAGGGAAAGGGGTTTATTGAATTACCAAAACAAACACTTTTTTTTTTTTTTTAGAGGGATGGGGATGAACCACGGGGGAGGAACGGGAGCTAGAGCATGCGGGAACGGAGAGCAGGAGCAGAGAGAGAGCTCAGTCCGGCCCTGGTTTAAATAGAGTAGGGTCATAAAACCCCCTTGGAGTGAGTCCTTTCCCTATTGGCCAGCAGAGGTCGGGGGGGGGAGGTAGTGGACAGGGGACTTGCTGGTCAGGTTTTTTGTCATGCTGAGGATCTTGGAAGGTGTAGTTTTTAACAAAGCACCTGGGGAGGTGTGGCCTCCTGCCTGGGAATTGCGGCCTCCTGCCTGGAATCCAACATTCCCCCCTTTTTGTTTTCTTAGGAAGTGGGGCATTGTGTTTCGATCTGGCTGCTTCGGAGCTGAAATGAGGCGATGTGGGGTAGTTTTGAGGGGGGGTGAGATGTGGGCAGGCAGGTCAGGCTTGAGGGTGGAAAAAATTTCCAGGAGGCAGGCGTGGAAAAGATGAATCTATCCAGGTATGGGATGGATGAAGTTTTCTTTGAAGCCATAGGTCGGTGAGGGTGTCAAACCAGGCTTCTGCAGAAAGTCACTGAGGGAGTCAGCCGAGAGCATGTAGAAATTTTGGGTCTTGCGAGTTTGCAGGTAACACTATTATGGAAGCAACAAAGGGAAAGAAGGTGAGATGGATTATTTTCCATAGGCCTGTGTTCCACCAGGTGAGACTTACGGTGAAGAGGCCAATGGAGAGTGCGAAGCACATCATAATGAGCATCTGGTGGCAGCATAAGGCAGGACTCAGCAGGGTCTCTGGTTGGAAAGTCATTCGTTGGTTTTTTCACAGTTGATAGTCCCTGGGAAAAACTGGTTAAAGGTTCAAAACGAGAAAAACAGAAAAGATTATTTTGAGTCAGTATCAGGAACACAAGAGAAAACAAATTTTTAGGGGACCGGTGGGAATGGGAGAGCAAGTATATTGAAGTAGTTGTCTTTTTGTGGATCTTCAGTTGGTTGATCAGCTGGTTTCAGTCTGGAAATATGAATCTAAGAAGTCAAATTTTCTGAGGTTTCACGAAGTTTAGCAGCTGTGGGTGTGCACAGCACAACGTGGAAATGTCCTGTTCACTTTGGGACAAAGGAGATTGTTCCTGTGTCCTGGGGAGGGGAGAAATATACCCAAGAACCGGGTATTAATGGGAATGAAGCAGTGAGTCTACCTGGGTCAGGCAGAATGAAATCTTGGCACTTCCATATCTGATGTCTGATGAAGGATAAGAGAGGAGAAGAGAGATCTTTGGGTAAGGGTCCCTGAATTGGGGAAACTCCGGGTGGAAGGCTGGTCGTCCAAACATAACCTCAAAAGGGGATAGTAAGGAGGGCTTTTTGGGAGGACTCTGAGCCAAAAGAGGGGGAGGGAAGTAAGAGTTCTATTACTCTCTACCTTCCCTGAAGACATGGGGTGATACGGGATGTAAAAATGTTGAGGAATGTTAAGGGAAGTAGATATATTCTGGGTAACTAGTGCAAGGAGCACAACTGAATCGGGTTTGATCAGAGGAGGAAGAAAGCTTGGATATAAAAGAATCTTTGCCCATACTTTCGACCATTAGTAGAAATTAAAAACAAATTTTCAATTATCTAAGGGACTTTAGAGGGGTGTCAGCCGGGATGGATTAAGAAGTTCCAATGACTAATACAATGTTTTGAAAAGCGTCCTTTTCAAAATAAGTATTAGAAGGAGATCCAGGTCTGTGTCTCGGTTGTCACTGGAGCCAGGCACACGTGGGATATCATGAGAAGCTCAAGATATTGGAGGACTATGAGCCACCTTGCGCAAGGGTTTTCCGTGTCCTGTCCCGGACAGGAAAGAGAGAGAGAGGCTCAAGTCCAGAGTAGGCCAAAGGGCCGGAAAGGAACCTCTGTATCCGTCTCCAGCTGAGAGGCAAATGTTGCCGGAATGACACCAAATTTAATGATATTGCGGTCGAAAAGATGAGTGGAGGCTGAGTCAGGCAATTCCAGAAGGTTTATGCCCTTGGAATAGGATGGAAAAGTGAATGGAGATAGGAGATGATTGATTGTATGGCAGGGAATGTGGGGGTCTGGGTAGTAGATTGGACTGAAGCCAGAAGAAAAGGAGAAGACAGTGCTGCTTCAGCCTTCATGTTTCCCTGAACTATGGGAGAGTCTCCACTTCATTGTGAAGGACAATGGGAGATCCCTATTAGTTTGGGCAGAATAGAGGCTTGCATGAGTTTAAGCCTGAAGCATCTCTATATAATCATGTTCTGGGGGCTCTGAGGAGACTGGGAGAAGGGAAACTGGGTGTAAAGAGGAGCAGGACTGGAACGAGGTTGAGGAGCCGAGCGCGACAGGGCAGGAGAGTTTGAAGGCTCTTATAAGTTAGTCTTTAAATGGTCAGGAGAGGCAATAGTGACATGAGCACCAAATTTAGCCTTTTAGATTTCTGTAGAAGTAGGTAAGCAGTGGCCAGAGCCCGAAGACAGGGGCTTATCCACTAACGGTGGGGTCAAGCTGTTTAGAAAGGTAGGCAATGGTGGGGCCCTTTTATCGTCCCTAGAACACTGAGAGCCAAACCCTTCATTTAATGGACATAAAGTGTGAATGGCTGAAGAAGGTCTGGGAGATGAAGAGCTGGGGCCTGTGACAGTGCCTGCTGCAGATGTTTAAACTCGGCCTGAATGCTGTTAGGAAGGAATTTTCCCTCAATCTCCTTAGCTGCCTCATATAGGAGCTTTGCATAAAGAGAGAAATTGGGAATCCAGGCACAGAAGTATCCCACTAGGCCAAGGAAGAGAAGAATCTCTTCCTTTGTCTTGGGACATGGAAGGGCCTTGATGAGAGCCTCTCTGTCTACATTAATGGCCCTTGACTGATGGGAAGTCTGAACTCTTAGGTAAACCACCTGGGTCTGAGCAAGTTAGACGGGGAAACACGATACCCACGAGAGGAAAGAAAGTTTAAAAGAGTGCAAGAGTACTCATGAGCTGTGGAAAGGAGGAACTGCAGAGAAGGTGATATTATAAGGGAATGGGTGGATCTGAGAAAACGTTTTCTGCAGAAGATCTGAGATAGCTCCCTGTAGGGAGGGGCAATTCCTGAGATGGGTTACCTTGGCATGTTGGGGCAGGTTGTTAAGGGTGGATGAAGGGCTCTGAGGGAATCAGCATTTCAATCCCTCAGGGACAGTTTCCCAACTTCCCAAAATTGGCTTTTGACCTGACTCGATTTACCTATATATGCTGACTGTCTATGAGATTCTGGCTTCACTTCCCTTCTAGCCTTAGGAACTCCTTACTACTGTAAGGGAATGGGTCAATGACTGAATCTGGCTTCTTCAGGCTGAACGGGGGCGAAGTGATGGGGGCAGTAGTTTGGAGTTCCTTCTGTAGAAGTTAGGTCTGATTGAAGCCTGGGGAAGGTTGTAAAATCATCAGGGATGGAAGCTTCTATTAGAGAAACAAAAGACATGAGTACGGAATAAATGTTGCAGCATCTGAAATGTCAATGTATACCATGAAGATGATAATTCAAAGCTTTGGCATGTACAGTGTTATTGGGAATGTAAACACAACACTTCACTTAGGGCTGAAGTTACCTTTGCTTCTAAAATGTTCAGAAAATGGTTGTGCATCTGTTTTAACTGTTACTGGATGTCTAGGATGAAGTTTGTCAAACTGACTTCTGTTTTGACCATTGGTAAGAGTCAGCTGTTTCTGATGGGAATCTTCGGGAAACTTGAGAGCAGCTTTTGCGCTCGGTGCCTTTGTAAGGATGGGTCCAGGTCTTGCTTGACCTTGTGGCTTCCCTTAGAAGCATTAGGGATGTTTTCTCCCTTTTTATGGACCCTCCTTTTAGCAAGTGCACTGATTGGCTTTTTCCTCTATTGGTCTTATTTTATCTCCCTTATCGGGAGATCATGTGACCCAGAGATGTAAAGCTCTGTAGAGATGTTTCCTCTTCCCTCACAGGCAGACTCTGGACAAGAACCAAATACTGGTCTTCTTGGCCCTTTTTGATTAATTTAAAAGTTTTGATCTTAGCCATCCAGTAAGCTAATCTTAAATTGAGAACATTGGGCTTTAATTTATAAACTTACAGTAGCCGGGGTCTGTGGTACCTATCTGTCTTGATGGTTTTTGAAGGTTAGGTGTTTAAGTTTTTAAGTTGATTTCTGTTAAAGAAAGGCTGAGAGCATTTAGCTGACAAAATATTACAATTACATTGATGTTTCCATAAATCAAGTTTAGCTCCTAAAGAGAGAACATGATATTCTGAAATAATTGTTGTTCAACCATAGCTATACAATTTTCAATTCCTTTTAAGATTACTTGCTCAAAAGAAACAAAATTAATAAACACAACATTATGGATAAATTAATGTTTTAAGAAATCTTTGTCTTCTTATCACATAGATAGTATATTACCATTTAACCTTAGGGGGGGAAAAAAAAACTTTACATAGTTTTTGCTGATTGTTTCACACACTTATTCAACCAACTTACACAGGCCTTTACATCACTTACATAAACCCTCTTATTTACTTCACTATAAGACATTCTTATCTTGAAACATTTCTTCTTCCTTCTATTGAGTATGGTTTTCCACACCTATAACTTTCTAATTTATTTCTCTCACATGTTAACTCCTTTCTCTGTTCATCCTTTGAAACAATCTTTAAATGATTTGAATTTAGACAAATTATTTTATCTTAATAAAAACATTTTGTTATTTATAGTACTTTTAGTTGGAATAAAACCTTTGAGCCTCTACATACATATCAATCTTTTATAAACCTTTGTATATAAAATTACACACATCTGGTAACCATTTCATGAGAACACAGTGTTTAAGTATGTAGAATTATACCTGTTAAAGCACATTTAACAGTTAGCACATTTTAACCTTGTAAATTAATTAGATGTTTCCTGGAAAAAGCTTGCGAATTAAGTTTGAAGTTTGAAGGTACCCTTATTTATTGTGCACATTGGAAGAGGAAGCGAGGAGCTAAAGAGGCAAAGGTGATTTTAGCAGGGGCTGAAAAGAGCAGATCGGAAGCGGAGACAGACTTGGGCGGAAGAACACGGCGGATCTGAGGAAGGGGGAGGGAGCTAAGTAGCAGAACTGGTTGATGGTAATGGGGGAAAGAGGCTGGCCGTGAGGCTGAGAAGTTGTGATGTTGAAACAAATGAAAAGTGCACCCATGTTGTCGGCCGCAGGGGGGGGTGGATTTGGCCCGTGCGCGAAGAAGCGCTCGCTATCGGAGGGTGGAAAGGGTTGTCGGGTGCCAGATGTAAGAGAGCAGAGGAAGCGAGCAAGGGGCGCGCTGTGGCTGTAGCGGCAGCGGGCTGGGAGCGTGGACCGGGAGCGCGCCACTGAGCGGGGGCTGGGAGCGCGCCGCCGAGTGGAGCGGCCTGGGAGCGTGCCGCTGCAGACGAGCCTGCACAAACGTGTTGAGAGAATGTACCCAGGCACACAGACTAAGCAAAGGCAACATTTCTGTGGCTTGGATGAATGGCGAACACATGGTTGCCATTCGCTGGCGGGGAGAGGGGGAAGGCGCCCAGAGTTAAGGATGGACTGGAGCCCGAGAAATTTTGCGTTTTGAATAAAGAATTGCCTGTTTTCTCGAACAGGTCAGGGGAGGATTGAATGCAGGAACAGCTGGAGCCGGAGTAATTCTCTCCCAGCGCCACTGCCAGAGCCATTGGGGACGAAATAAGGAATGTGTGGTGGAAGCGGCAGCGCAGCGGCAGCACCAGCTGCGGTGGCAGCGAGGGGAGGGGGGGAGGGCGCGGGCCTACCACGTGGTGCAGACTCGTAGACTGGGAGCAGGCCTGCAGGCGGGGGCAGGGGCGCAGCCATTGGTCATGGCGCCGTCTGGCCCTGGGCGCCTGCAGCGGCCGGGGGAGCCGCGGGCGCAGCGCCCGGCCCCGGCACCTTTGTGAGCGGCGCGGAGGACGCAGTGGCCCGCGCGCGGCGAGCAGGACGGCACCAGTCAGAGCTGGACCTGTTTTCCATCGAAGATGGTGGGGGGGCTTACCGAAGTCCAGTGATGCTGTGGAGAAGGTGGACAGACAAACGGAGATGTGTTGGACGCTCGTCTCCCTTCCCGGCCAATGCACCAAATGTTTAGAAAACTTTTCAGGATAGATGGACTCACGCTAGAACCATCGTATAGGAAAAGGGAAAGGGGTTTATTGAATTACCAAAAAAAAACACGTGGAGGGGATGGGGATGAACCACGGGGGAGGAACGGGAGCTAGAGCACGCGGGAACGGAGAGCAGGAACAGAGAGAGAGCTCAGTCTGGCCCTGGTTTAAATAGAGTAGGGGTCATAAAACCCCCTTGGAGTGAGTCCTTGCCCTATTGGCCAGCAGAGGTCGGGGAGGGGTAGTGGACAGGGACTTGCTGGTCAGGTTTTTTGGTCAAGCTGAGGATCTTGGGAGGTGTAGTTTTTAACAAAGCACCTGGGGAGGTGTGGCCTCCTGCCTGGGAATTGCGGCCTCCTGCCTGGAATCCAACATTATCCCCTTGCCCCTTCCCCTCCCCTTTCCTCTTCTGTTGTATTTAACATTCCTTCATTCATCTCATCCCCCCTCCCTTGCCATTTTAAGTCAGTATCATTATAGCAATGGAACCATTCCACCTTTGTTTTTTGGGATTGGCTAACTTCACTTAGCATTATTTTCTCCAACTCCATCCATTTACCTGAAAATGCCATGATTTTATTTCCTTTTAGTACTGAGTAGTGTTTCATTGTGTATATATACCAAATTGTTTCTATAAATTCATCTACTGATGGGCATTAGGTTATTTCCACAATCTAACTAGCGTGAATTGTGCTGCTACATCAGTGACAAATCCCGAGAAGGAAAACTAGGATATCCACCCAATTTAGTATAGCTTAAAAAAAAAAAAAAAAAAGGAAAGAAAACAAAACTTGGGTATCACTTAACAAAAGAAGTGAAAGACCTCTACAATGAAAACTACAGAATGCTAAAGTGCTGGGGGCCAGCCCCAGTCAGGGGGTACAACGCGAGCGCTCAGCAAAGTATCGAGGCAGAGAAGCAGAGATGGGGAAAATAACACACCAACATGCGAGTCAGGCTGTGGAATCTTCTCTCTTTACTTTTCACACTCTTTTAGGTTTTAAGCACAATATTTGGCAGCACAGATTGTTTACACTTTCTTTGGTGATTACATTACAGACATGACTTTAATTTTTAGACATATTAAATTTCTTATTTTATATATTTCAAGGTTTTGAGGTCACTTGCACCTTTTCAAGGCCCTGTACGTGACTGAAACTGTTTTTCTCTGCATACTATTTAAGCTGTCTGATAAAAGTCAACCTCTTTGTCTGGGATTCCACAGCACTATTATTTTTCTTTCGTAGCAGTTGTTTATAAAATCTAGAAGCAGGGAAAAGAGGGAGGCAAGGTTGAAGGACTTTTTTTGCTCTAAGGGATTTATATCTACTTTAAAAGTAAGAGAAATTTATTTTAATCACAAAAAGACTCTTAAAACTTATTAACTAGAAATTAAGTACTTATAGAAAAAGGTTTGTGTTACTCTTTTCAAGAAAAGATAAATGTACAGAGTTAGTCTGGATCTAAATAATTGAAATAGGGATACCTGGTGGCCATATATGTGAATAAAGAACCGAACAGCAGCAAGTAGAAGTCAAAGTTAACTCTTTCAACATCATATATTTCATGAAAAAGGAGAGGGCTTTATAGAAAATGCCACAACACTAAAGAAAGAAATTAATGAAGATCTTAGAAGATGGAAAGATATACCTTGTTCATGGATAGGCAAAATTAATATTGTCAAAATGACCATTCTCCCAAAAGCACTATACACTTTCAATGCAATACCAGTCAGAATCCCAATATCATTCCTCATAGAAATAGAAAAAAGCAAAAATGAAATTTATCTGGAAAAATAAGAGACCAAGAATAGCCAAAGCAATTTGTAGCAACAAGAGTGAAGCTGGTGGCATTGCTATTCCAGATTTTAAGTTGTATTACAAAGCAATTGTAATAAAAACAGCATGGTATTGGCACCAGAATAGACCAGTTGACCAATGGTACAGAATAGAAAGCTCAGAGACTAAACCACACACCTACAGTTATCTATTCTACCTTTAAAATAAAAGTTTTTGCTCTTGCAAAAAAGTAGATATTGCATCTACTATCAGAGAGCCTTTTCTGAGTGCTTTAATTTCCATCATGATTTAGTTCCTCTTTCCTTTGCCTTATCAAAACCTCAGGACTGGCACAGGGGGATCACTGAGCTCCTTCCTGAGCCCTGGTGGATACTGGGGTCACTTTCCCTAAACATGATGCCCCTCACCTGGAGAGAGGCTGTATTGAGTTCTCAAGCCTGCTCTTCTGAGTATAATATTTGAATGTAGTTCTGTAAATTAGATTTCAGCACCTCCATCCTGTTCTCTCACAGTGGAGACCAGAGGGCAGCACAGGTGAGTGGAGGAGCTGAGTGCAGACTCCCTCCCACTGCTGTCCACAGGCATTGGCTGGACAGTAGGGGGATGAGCAGGGCAGAGGGAGGGCAAGGCTGTGGACACACAGCAGGAAGCCTCTCCCCTCCTGAGACTCTGATCACTCCTCTCCTGCTCAGTCTGTATCCCCCCAAATCTCACAGAGATGAAAGACAAGAACTAGTCCTCAGAACAAATGAGAACTCTTTTACTGGATGTGGGAACCCCATCCTCAGGTCTGTGCTCCCCTTCAGTCATCACTGAAGGCTTCTCCTTCAGGGCTAGGTTGTGAACCTGGGGCCGCTTGCATGTTAGGCTAGTTCCTGCCACTCTGAGACCCTCCCAGGTCCAGGAAGAAAAGGTTTGGTGGAGGTAGTGCTGGGCTCAGGAGTGTGGGCTCCTCTTCTGAGAGCCTTCCTGCACCCCTGAAACCAACTGCTCTGTTGTCACAGGTAAAGCTCCACAGAGTTCAAGGCAGGGACACACCTAAGGTGAACAAAGGACAAGAGCAGCCCGACCGACCTCAGCCTCTCCTGATATCAGAGGAGCCACACCCACATGCAAACCCCTCCCTCCTGCTCTGGGTTCAAATGCCCTCTGGGCTGTGGGAGCTCAGCTCTCTGCTCAGACAGGGCTGAGGTCTCTGGGAAGGCAGGGTGTGGTCTAGAAGATGAGGCTGCTGTGTCTTGTCCTGTGCCTGCTCACAGCTCCCCTGGGTGAGTGTCCCCCAGTGTCTGACCTGGGTCCTTGGGGAGGATGTCACTGCAGGAGACTGACATGGTGTGCCTCTCCTTGTCCTCAGGTGTCCTGTGCCAGGTGCAGCTGCAGGAGTCTGGACCTGGCCTGGTGAAGCCTGCACAGACCCTGTCCCTCACCTGTGCTGTCTCTGGATTCTCCATCACAACCAGTGGTTACTGCTGGAGCTGGATCCGTCAGCCCCCAGGGAAGGGGCTGGAGTACATAGGGCACATATGTTATGAAGGTAGCACTTACTACAGCCCAGCCCTCAAGAGCCGAGTGTCCATCTCCAGAGACACGTCCAAGAACCAGTTCTCCCTGCAGCTGAGCTCCCTGACCCCCTGAGGACAACGGCCACCTATTACTGTGCCAGACACACAGTGAGGGGACCTCAGTGTGAGCCCAGACACAAACCTCCCTGCAGGGCACCCAGGGCCAGCAGGGGGCGCTCAGCACACAGAGACTCAGGTGCAGCTTCAGAGCAGCAGAGAAGAGTGGATGGTTTCTCTCCAGGTGATCAGCGCACCCTGGACCCCATCATGGGGTTTCCTTCTGCCTCAGGTCATCCCATGCTGTTCTCTTATGGAGTCAGGCAGGTCTTTCTTCACCTATCACCGCTCAGGCTGCACAGTGCACGTGTGAATCTGTGTCCATGCATGTCTATGCCTGTATGTTATGTGTGTGTGAGCATGCGTGTTCTGTGTGTGTCTCTGTAAGTCTGTATGGTTAGACCTTTAGAAGGCAGAGCTGCTACCTTGACACATTGCTGTCCCTGAGCTCCAGGCCTGCCCTGGCTGCAGCCATCCAGTCCAAGGGCAGCTGCAGAGACCTCACCTGGGTAAGGCTCAGCAGGCCCTCAGACACCTGGACCCATCACAGCCATGCACCTCCAGGTGCTCTTTACACCCTGGCCTGGTCTGGACTCAACCTATCCAGGACAGGCAGTCATACGTTCACACCAAGGATGCAGCATCACCTTCCAGACCAGAGCCCAGGTTCCCAGAATCCTCAGGCAACGTGTACACACACACACACACACACACTCACCCACACTCACAGTCCACATAAACACTCTCACACACTCACACACACACTCATACATACTATCTCACAAACACTCACACACACACACACACACACACACACACACTTGCAGTGGAAACCTGTGTCTGCCTCTAGGCCTGCCACACAGTCCTTAGCTGTCATCACAGAATCCTGTATTCCCACAGTGGTTCTCCTGGTGACTGCACAGCTCCCTTCAACCTCGGCCACATCTCCACCTCACCTCTCCCTGATGAGATCTCCCACCCTGGGTCATGGGTGGCCTGAGGCTGTCCCTGGGCAGGTGGCATCCTGCAGGTGGATGTGGCGTCTTTGTGTCTGCTGCTGCTGTGCTCCACCCGAAGACCATGGCAGTGTCTGGGGTCAGTCTGGGTGTCTGCAGGACAGTGGGCCTCTCCTGGAAATGGGTGGAAGAGAGCTCGATGCTGCCTCATCCCTCACAATTACAGAGCCCAAATGCTGTTTATGCCAGGCTCAGGAATCTGGTGCCCACCTTAAGCCTTGTCCCAGTCCATCCACAAAGTGAACTTGCTGTGACTCACTCACTACCTGGCAACCCTCAGCACACCTCGTCTCAGTGTGCACAGAGAGCCCTGGGTCCACTCCTCACATACGTGTTCCCTGGAGTTTGGATGAGTGACCTGAGTGTGCACCTGGTCCAGCTTGGCCAGAGGTCAGGGGTCTTGTCCATCCTGACTGTCTGGTATTGCCAGGTGCTGCACTCAGGGCCTCTCCCGTATTTTGCACCCTTGACAGCCACCAGCTTTCCTTGGAGACAGCGCACGTGGCTGGCATCTCTTGTTTTCTGGAGTGTCCATTCCAGTTCAGCTTCATGTCCACAGCTACAAGCATCAGCATCCTCGGGATGACCACAGGGATTCTGACCATTCCTCTCATCACCTGGCCTCCAGGAACTTCCTTTGAAGGACCAGTGGAAGAGCCTCCATGAGCCACTAACTCCAGCTTCCTGCATCCTGCAGAAGCAACACTGTGTGCAGGACACCAAGGTGTGCTGGAGGCTCAAGCAGGACTGAGCCCCTGGGGGCATGGCTGCTGTGGCCATGAGTGCCCATGGAGGAGCCAATTCCTAGTCCCCTGATGTACGTGAGGTGCCCACTGTCTCCTCTCAATGGGTTTTTCCTCTGCTCTCCTGACTGCCATGGTGTGCTCTCCTGTCCTTGGCGGTGGCATCCTGGCTGTGGGCAGAGAGGCAGCAGGGAAGCCAATGGGCAGGCTGACCTCTCTGGGAAAGGCAGGTGAGTATGAGGACTGACCTGAGTGCAGTTCGGGCAGGCTGTCTGCACGGCCAGCCTCAAATACCCAGGCAAGAGTGGAGGGACCTGGGCTCAGGATTCCCTCCTCTGCAGTCTCCTCTGACTGCAGCCACCCCACCAGGCTGTGCCCCTGAGCACCCTCTGAGCCCTGTTTGTGTCTCAGTGAGAGACAGGTTGTCCCTAGGATGCTCAGGCTGCTGTGCACTATTTGTCCTCCTGCCTCAGCCTCCTCTGTACCTGGGGATGCAGGTGACCTCCACCTGCCAGGTTGACCGTGGTCCACCTCTGTGTCCATGTCTTACCCTCCATCCTCAGGTAGATACCCTGCTCTCTTCCCATGGCTCCTTCCCATTCCCAGTCCACCCAGTGTCCTTCTTCCAGTGATGGATCAGCTCACAGTACACAGCATCATACTGAAGCCTCCATAATGCCAGAAACCTCCACCCCTGGGGATTTTAACAATGTCTGGAGCCAGTATTTGTTCTCCCATGAGAAGAAGAAAGAGTCCTAGGCAACCATTGTTATAAACCATTGAGGCTGCCAAACCTCCTGCCATCACAGCACATCTCCCACAGCAATGTAGTCTCTGGCCCAAAAGTGTGTGGACTGAGCTGAGAAATGCTTACAGAAAGGCCTAAACCTGGTCAAACCCACAGAAATCTGTATATTCAGAATCAACTTTTGTACATTTGGGCTGTCTATACATTAGAGTGAGTCTCTGTGACACTCACAACCCAACACCCTGGGCTCCAAGGGTGGAGGTGTCCACATCCTCATACAGCTGTGCATGGCCTGTGGACAGGGAGTGACCTGAGTAAGATCTTGGAGACAAAAGGTCTCCCTTGATGAAGACTCAGGAGGGAGGGTGGTCAAACTCTGCATGGACTGTGGGAGCTGCAGGTCACCTCTGCCACTGACCTCAGGTCCTTGAAGACACGAGGTTCCCAGCACCACACTGACTCCATCGTGCTGTTAGAGACCCCTGGCTGCTGGGGAGGCAGCTTGGAGCCTGCCTGGGTTTCCTGCCTCTGTGGCTGGATTGCAGGGTCACAGACATGGACACCTGGCTCTGTCCCTGCTCCAGTCTAGGGAGTTGAGCAACTGCAACTGTAACATCCAAGGTGTCCTCAGCTACTCCAGGCCCACGTTCTCCTCAGAATTAAGAGATTTTGTGTATTTTAAAGCATGTGATTATTGAAAGCTCTAACTCAGAGTTTGGATCTAGAATCTGCAATTGCTAAACTTTAAAGTGGTACATTTTGTACTAGCATTTCCCGTTTCTGTTTTTTTTTTTTTTTTTTTTTTTTAATCAGAAATACTTCCAAGATTTTGGTGACTTTTAATATTTTAGTTTTTGAGCTTTTACAAAATTGTGTGGTTCATTTTTACCTATTTGTAGGGGCAAAAATAATATTTAATA
>JAKELJ010000850.1:0-13974 GCA_025594165.1 Tamias sibiricus
AACAAAATCCTCTATTGTTCCCTTCTTGAGGCATACCCATTTTAAATGAATTATGTAAATTGGGTAGGAGAAGCAACTGAGCAATTCTATCTCCTTGATTAACAGAAGTTATACTTTGGGGTGAGCTAAGCATTATTTTTATTTCCCCTTTGTAGTCTGAGTTTATTACACCTGGGGTCACTTGCAAACCTAATAAGCTTTTAGGACTAACGCCCGATAATAAGTCCTACAGTCCCTGAGGGAAGAGGTCCCCTGACTCCTGTGGGAATCAGTTGAACTCCCATTTCAGGTGTTAACACTATTCGGGCGGTGGAACAGAGGTCTAATCCTGCATTTCCTCTTGTTCCTCTGGCGAGGGAGTGGATGGGTAGTAGGGATTGTGTCGGGGAAGCATCTGAGTGGATGCTTGAGGATACTCCTTCTGCAGTGCCCCGTACATTTGTGGGCCCCGGGGTATTGGGCCCCGTGCCCCGTTTTTTGAATTCCTGAACAAAGGATTTCCATGGATGTCAAAATTTTGAATGGCATTTATTGGCCCAATGATTTCCCTTTTTACACCTGGGGTAGCGGCCTGGGGCACGATATGAGCTTGGTCTTATTTCTCTTTTGGGATTTTGCCTAGAATTGCCTGATTGATTATGATAATTTTGCCTGGAATATCCTGATTGATTATAATGTCTACGTTTAGCCTTTGTGAAATTTCGAGAGGAAGCACCTCTCATTGAGGCTGCAATCACATTTCCTGTGACAAAGGCATCATTTATATCTTTACATAGTTGTATATATATGGAAAGATCCTTTTTAGTTCTCCATGGCCTGATGGCTGCTTGGCACCATTTATTTGCATTTTCATAAGCTAATTGAACAACTAATGGCATAGCTTGGTCAACATCTGCAAACACACTACCTGCAGTTCTCAAAAGTCGATCAGCAAAGTCGGCATACGGCTCATTAGGTCCTTGAATCACTTTTGACAAGCTACCTTGTACATCCCCAGGTCCTTGTACAGTTTTCCATGCCTCTAAGGCAGCTGCATTTATCTGAGCATATATATCTGGGTCATAATCTGTTTGAGCCTGTAAGTCTGCGAATTGCCCTTCTCCTGTGAGCATGTCTATATTATAGTTTTCAAACCCTGCAGCCGCGTTTCTTTTAGCCGTTTCTATACAAAGTTCTTGGAATTGAGATCGCCAAACCAAGAATTGCCCCCCGCTTAATGTTGCTTTACATAGACTTTTCCAGTCTGAGGGGGTTAAGCTAAAGGTGTTAAGGGACTCCAGCATACTCAACATGAAAGGAGCTTGGGGCCCATAAGTCATTACTGCCTCTTTGAGATTTTTTATTGTTTTTGAAATCTACTGACTGATGGACACTCTGTCCATTTTTCTTTTCAAATGCTGGCGGTTCCCAATGTATCTGTGAGTTGTCCTCGAGAGCGCATAAGCGATCAGAAAGACTTTTTATTTCTGCTTCTAGGGTATGCAAATGCCTAGTAATACACTTCATATTTTCTGTAATGGATTCCACCCATGGGGGAGTAGTAGAGGACACAAGTGACTCCTCTGCCTGACGGACCTTTTTCTCGATCTTTTTAAATTTCTTTTTCCTCATTTTCTCAGGATCACTTTTACTAGCTTCCTCACCACTGCTAATTTCACTGACAGCAATATCCTGAGGCCCAGGTTCCACTGAGAGCAAGTATCCTTCAGCTTTCGCCAATAACTCCCGAATAGCTTTAATAGCTTGGATTTTTGTCATTTTTGGGTCTCTTCTAATACTCTCTTTACTGGTCTCAGTTGGCCCAGTGGAATCTACACTTTTTTGATCACTTTCACTTTTGTCTATATACTCCTCACTGAGAACAGAGTCAGGTATATCAAGGAGTCTTTGCATAGCCTCTATCACTTGGGATTCAGTTATATTCGAACCCATCTTTAGAGACCTTTCAGTTTTTACCTGTCCGCTCTGAAGTTCCCCGTACGGGCCGCCACCTGTTGCCCGCCTGAAGCGCTTGGAGCAACGGAGCCGCGGGAAGAACTTCAGAAGCAAACTGGAGACAAACAGCTTTTTATTCTGATAACTTTTCTCTCTGGTTCTAACAACAACTAACACACGCCAAACACACCACTAAAATGGCGCTGACCCGATCAGCAATTTCGGCCAAGTCACTCGAGATCCCGCAACAAATCCCGTGAGACTACGGGTGGCGACAATGGCCAAATCTCTACGGCTCATAGTCAACTGCAATTCAAGTAAATCCCCAAACAGGGCTCCTGCAGTCATTCTTTTCAGTGACATTTCTGTTTGGGGGGACATATAATTTTACTCTGAAACCACAAATAACCAGAAGTTGAAAAAAATGTAGTTAAGTTTTGGATCTCATATAATTGGATCCTATTTTGACTGAAATTTGAGTTTTCACAAAAATAACATGTTTCTACTTTTCTTCTAGAGTGTTCCATTGTGCTTGACTTTTCCATGTTATTGATCTAAACTATGATTTACTTCACTCAAAATTTGTTTTGTAGCTATCAACTTTAACTTTCTTACTCTTCACTTAATTTCTAACCTCAACAGTAGAGGATAGTTTTATTTTAGGAAGTTGATTTTTCTCAATTATCATTTGAATGTACACTGATACATTTGTAATCATGATGGAATTCTTCAGATATCCAGCAAACTCCACATGATTCACATTCATTATAGAAGACATTTATGTATGGATCCCTGTCATGGGCTTAATGAGTAATCAAAATGGAGAGCATTAAATCTGTGAATGTCAAAAGCCCAATATACATGTTTTCTGCCGTAGATGTTTTGTGAAATATGCAAAAGACCAGCTTAATGGGACCTCCACTGTTTCCTCATTTGTAAAATTTTACTTAGAGAAAGTATCTGCCCACCCTGAAAAGAAGGAAGGAAGGAGGGAGGGATGAAGGAAGAAAATAGGACACAACAAATAACAAAATGCTGTTTTCAATAAGTTGCTTAATTCGAGAAAGACTAGCTCTGAGTTTTGTTTTAGGGTTGTTGTAGTCATAAGATCACATGAGGAATTAGCTTTTAGGTTTCTTAGGGATTTAAAAAAAATAAACAAATTGAACTGATCTAATTTGATCCCATCAATGGTCAGATTCTCTTTTCACTGTGGGAAAATGGAGTGATGCCGAGGGTCTGATCTTTCCTGCTACCACCCAGAGATAAATAAGGGTACCAGTGTACCCTTATTTAAACTGAGAAATAGCTGTTTTCTGTTACCTATAGCCAAAAGGGTAGAATGGTTTAGAAAGTAGGAAAGGAATGTTGAAAAGGAGTCAGTAAAAAGGAAATCCCATGTGATTCCTTCTTTTCCATTTCTGACTTCTGGGTTCTGTTGTTTGGCAATGGATGCAGCAACTGCACTGTCCATCTTGGGTAAAAAGGGTTCTTCCTTGATTCAATTGTGTATTCTCTCAAGCTTCCCCTAAAAAGTAGCATTACTCTTTCACAGGTATCATGAGGCTTCTGCTTAGGCTCAACTATGTCTAACACACTTCTGCTTTCACAGGTATTATCTGAAAAGCAACATGGAAACAGAAGTGCTTTGTTCAGATGAGGATGCTCAGAACTTGTTGCAAGAGAGTCAACTTTCCCTCCTTCAGCTCAGTCCTGTGGAAGTTGCCACACAGCTCTCCATGCGGAGTTTTGAACTCTTCCGCAACATCGAACCTACTGAATATATAGATGATTTATTTAAACTTAAGTCACAATCCAGCTGTCACAACCTGAAGAAATTTGAAGAAGTCATTAACCAGGAAACATTTTGGGTGGCATCTGAAATTCTGTGAGAGACAAACGAGCTGAAGAGGATGAAGATCATTAAGATCATTAAGCATTTCATCAAGATAGCATTGCACCTGAGGGAATGCAAGAATTTTTTAGCACCTTCAGAAAAATAAAGGCCACCGCACCCGACACATTTTTTAAAAGTAGGAAAAACTAGAAGAAATCAACAGGCTGGGCGTGGTGGCACACGCTTGTAACCCCAGCACTTTGGGAGGCTGAGGCAGGAGGATCGCGAGTTCAAAGCCAGCCTCAGCAATAGCGAGGCACTTAGCAACTCAGTGAGACCCTGTCTCTAAATAAAATACAAAAAAGGGCTGGGGATGTGACCCAGTGTTCGAGTGCCCCCGAGTTCAATCCCCAGTACCACCAAAAAATAAAAATAAAAAATAAAAAAATCAACAAAACTTTCGAAGCTACATAGTAAGTTCTTCCTTATCAGTAATTTAAGTATAAATAAACTTTTTTGAAACACTAATCAGAACACATAACATGACTTAAAATCTAAACATAAAAATATGCTATCTATGTCAGATCTAAATCTACAGACGATTCTCTTTAGATTTAAGTTCACAAGTAGACTAAAAGAAAAAGGATGAAAGAAATATTACATTCAAAATTGCAAAGGTGATAATAATTATATAAAAGAAGAGATAAAGTAGAATGTAAAGATAAATGTAGTCAATCCCTTGGGATACAATAGTAGTAAATATATGTGTAATTCAAATCATATTTTCCAAATATAGAAAGGAAACACTGAAAGATTCAACATCATAGAAAGCAACAAAGTAAGAGTAGGAGACAGTAATCCCCAATAAATGCAAAGGAACAAAATAGCATTGGATTAGTACTCAGTGATTAAAAACTATAAAAGAAGTATTATAAACCAATTAGAATTAGAAGCAATCTTTTCAATAGTTTATTGAATATTATCCCAAGGAGACCAGGTTAAAATCACAAAACAAATGTTAATAGATATTAAAATACTGAAATTGCTTTCTGAAGGGTAAAAATCACACCAGTGAAAACTACAGTCAAGAGATTTATTCACCAGCCTTTATGGCTTGTCAGAGGTCAAAGAGGTGCTGGGAGAGAAGAGTCAGGGAGAGGGGAGTGTGCAAGCTCTGGTGGGAGAGAGGAGTCAGGGAGAGGGGAGTGTGCAAGCTCTGGATGGAAGGCCGGCTGTGGTCTCTGGAGCTGTGGGCTAAGCCAGCTGCCCTTGGGCTGGAAATAGTGGGTCTAAGCCTGGTGCAGTGGCTGCCTCCTCTCAGCAGGGATGAGCTATGGTGTCTGTGTGTCTCCAAAAACTCTGACCAGACAGGAGCTTATATAGGGATTTCTGGTGGGGGGTGTGCCAGAGCGACCTTTATTGCTATTGGCTCTTTGCCTGTGGGGTGAGGGTGACCTTTAAACCTATTGGCTCCTGACCATGGGCTGAGGGTGGCCTTCAAGCCTATTGGCTCCTGCCTGGGGAAAACAAAACATCTTGCTCTGAGAACAGAGCGACCTTTTGGCCCTCTGCCTGTGGAATAGGATGACATTTTGGTGACCTTTAAGCCTATTGGCTCCTGCCCATCTATCACTTTCTAACGCAACATAATTAGTTTGAAATGAATAGTGGAAGTGATATTAAAAAATTCATGAATATGATTTCAAAGTCAGATTCAACAATTTAGCAAGGCCCTAAGGAACTTAGCAAGACCCTGTCTCAAAATAAAATATGAAAAGGGCTGTCGGCCCATGTGGTAGTACAGGCCTGTAATCTCAGCAACTTGGGAGCCTGAAGAGGATCTTGAGTTCAAAGCCAGCCTCGGCAACAGGGAGGTGCTAAGGAACTCAATGAGACCATGTCTCTAAATAAAATACAAAAAAGGGCTGTGGATGTGGCTCAGTGGTTAAGCATGTGTGGTACAAAAAAATTTGCAATATAGCACCCAAGGAGATCTAAGAAGTACATGTAATATCTATCAAACACTCAATATTATTTTTGAGAAACAAACTAAGTTATTTTAAAATTTTTATGTCTAGCTGGGTGTGGTGGCACACGCTTGTAATCCCAGCACTTGGGAGGCTAAGGCAGGAGGATCATGAGTTCAAAGCCAGCCTCAGTCATGGAGAGGCACTTAGCAACTCAGTGAGACCCTGTCTCTATATACAATACAAAACAGGGGGAGGTGGTCTGGGGATGTGGCCCAGTGGTTGAGTGCCCCTGAGTTCAATCCCTGGTACCAATGAAAATAAAAATAAAAAAGTAAAAAACAAAAATTTTATCTAGTATCCAGGGTACATAAATAATAAACATTAAAAATAAAAATTAAAAAAAAATGTGCGCTGGGGATACAGCTCAGTTGATTGAGTTTTTGCCTCACATGCACAAGGCCCTGTGTTCAATCCCCAGCACCACAATAAATAAATAAATACATTAATAAATAAATAAACAAAAATACTTCCTGGTATAAAAATAATAAAATCTACAATATCCAATAGTTTTATGCTAACAGAAAGTTAGATGAGAAAGCCATATGTGACAAAATGGAGAGTTCATCAATTAGCCCTCAATTTGATGGTCAAATCAAAATATATTAACATATCTATGTTCATTAAAACAACATTGAATAGAGATAAGTGTGGTTAGCCAATAACATGTCCTTTCACATAAGTGCATAAAGGCAGTTTGGAATCAACTACAAAAGATTTTCAAACTTAAGATAAGAATTTGGGGCTGGTGCTATGGCTCAGCGGTAGTGCACTTGCCTGATATGTGTGAAGCACTGGTTTCAATTTTCAGCACCGCATATAAATAAATTTAAAAAAAGGTTTGTCAACAATTAAAAAAAAAACAAAGATAAGAAATTACATAATATCTATGATGATCAAACTTTAGGATATTATGCCAAGTGAAATAAGTCATTCATAAAAATACAAATACCATGTGATTCTACATATGAGATAGCTAATATAATAAAACACGCAGGCCAAAAGGAATGGCATCTGGGATAGAAAGGTTAGGGACAAATGAGCACTTGTTTGGGGGGGATAAATGAATTTTACTTTTATGTGATACAAACTTTCTAGAAATATGTCACAAAACAATTTGAGTCAACACTAATGAACAATACATTAAAATATATAAGATAGTAAGTTATATGGATTTGATCACAACTAAAATTTGAGAAACTATAAAAGATGAACAGAATTGTGGTAAATTCTTACTTTTCAAGGAAACAACAGATTAATCTATATAGAGATGATGAATGTGCTAGTAATTATAGCTACTTGGAAGGGTGAAGCAAGGAAATACAAATTCAGCTTCAGACACTTAGCAAGAATCTGTTTCAAAATAAAAGTCAAAAGAGATGGAGATGTAGTTCAGTGTTAGAATACCCTTGTGATCAATCACCAGTATACATACATATGCCTATATAATAAAATTTAGATAAATTATATGAATAGTCACATAAACAATGTAAATAATCAAGGCACTACATAGAAATAATAAACTAACCAGGGGTAATATTTATACATGTAAGTAAAAGCATATATAACTTTACTGAAAATGGGCATGTAGTTCATCTGCATTTTAATTTTACCTAATATTGTCCTAAGGTGAGAAGTCATGAATATTTCTATTCAATTATAACATATAGGTTTTAAAATGAAAATAATATTCACTGATGTGAGAAGACCTACTGTACAACCCTAAAGCTAATATAAAGAGTAGAAATCAAAAAGAGACATAAGAATTAGAGAAAATGTAATCCACAAAATTCTGAATAAATGTATTACTTTATAAATCTTTCTTTTAAAAATTTTATATAGTTGTGTATGTACAGAATGTCTTTATTTTATTTGTTTGTTTTTATGTGGTACTAATTATCAAACCCAGTGCCTCACATGTGCAACAAAAGCACTCTGCCTCTGAGCCCCAGCCCCTGTCCTAGAAAACCTGCTTTAGACCACAATTTTCAGCTATATTTATATAGCCACTGGAAGCATGGATTGTGTATTACTGCTATGCATAATATGGCAGATAAATTTCACAGAAAATCCAGTATAAGCATTCATAAAAACTCTGATGAGAAAAATTTGAATGAATAAATATTTAAATTATATTAAATAAACTCTTCTATAATACTAATATATTACAAAGTTTTAACCTAGAGATATTCTGAAAAAGTGCACGGATTTTCTAGGGAGCCCTCCAACATCAATAAATGTCCATCAGATTATGTGTATTCTCACAGGCATTAGGGAATACTTTGTTAATTTGAATGTAGGGAGACTACGGGAGAACAACAAGGAGCTTAAAGAATTGGGAAGCATGGTAAATGTAGGGCAGGCTATGCTCTTTAATGATTGCAAGGGAAATAAGCCCAAGTTTGGAAATATCATTTCATTTCTGTTGTCTTCTTAGCTTCTCAATTAACATTTTAAAACATGACTTCCTTTTTGACATTTGGACCACTTGTCTGTATTCCCTGCTTCATTGATTTCTACCCACTTGGATATATGGCTACTATCACTTTTCTCTTCAAATTACAAGGTTATTTCTAGGGGACAGAAAGGTGACCAAAGATGATCTTTAGCCAGCAAGACAAGTACACTGGAAAATGGAATATGACTCATGTTGTTATTCTTTTGGTAACTGCTGATGTTTCTTCATCTTGTCCTCATTAGAAAAAAAAAGAAAGAGAAGATACCACAAAAAATTATAGACAATTATTTTTCCTGATAAAACACTATAATACTTTGAAATCATTTTTATTCTCCAGATTGTGAGCACTGCTTTGAAAAAATAGGTTAAAAAAGAAAAATATTTAACATTTACTTTTCTACAAAAACAAATGCCCCATCCTCATCCTAAAAACAAGAATCTAAAACTTTTTCATGCAGAATAGAAGCTTCCAAGAGATAGTTTACAAAGGAAAAACTTGAAATATTGGCAGTAAAATAGGAATTCTGAAAAAAATTTTGCTCACCCAGAGAGACCAGGTTTCTCTAGATCTTTAACATCACATCTCTATATAAAGTCTGCTGAGCAGTATCCAGGCATTTCCATTCCTCTTCAATGGCCAAATCCCTGAATGTAAATGGTTCCTAAAATAAATGAGTAAATACATATCACATTAACCATATGATCCTTGACACAATTTATAATTTGACATAAGTTGTAATAAAATGTGATACATTATGTGGTTCTGGGGATTGAACCCAGGGCCTTGTGCAAGCAGGGCAAGCACTATACCAACTTAGCTACATCCCAATCCACAATAATTAGTTATAAGCAGTGAAATTGGTGAATAAATTCAGTATAATAAAACCCAGAGAGCAGCATATGTGAAGTAAAACACTGAAGAAGTGGAAAATTTTTTGACATAATCATAATGGATAAATAACAGGTGCAATAAGTTATTGAATATTCATATGGCTCATTTTGAAGTAGGGAGTGAGGGGATATTATATAGGTAAGGAAAGAATTCTGAAAGTTTCTTGCACCCTAAATGCCTCCCTGACAGTGTGGAAATATTCCCTCTTTCAGGATGTCATATTCACTAGTGAACAAACACATACCTAGAGTTAGTTTAAAGTTCTGATCTTTGATGTCTTTTTTCTGCAACAGCCTTTTCATAAAATTAGGGATTTAACCCAAGCACACTCTACCACTGTGCTGTATCCCCAGAACTTTTATTTTTCTTTGAATTTTGAGATAGGGACTCACCAAATTGTCTAGGGCCTCTCTAAATAACCGACACTGGTCTCAAATTTGCCACCCTCATACTCTAGCTTCACGAGGTTTGTTTGTTTATTGGTTGGTTCCAGAGATAAACCCCAGTGATGCATTACTGAGCTATATCCCCAATTGTTCTCAAAATTTATTTTTTCCAGGGTCTCACTAAATCACTGAGGCAGCCCTAAGCGTGTGATCTATGTTTTTTAGTCTCCTGTATCACTAGAATTACAGGTATGCACCAACATGCCCATTTAATGTTCTGGAATTTTGAAGATGCAGCTAGAACTTGGAAAAAGTAGACAATTTTGTACAGCAGCAAAGTTCAATAGTAATAAAATGAGAAATATATGTGTCACTAAACCTTTAGGGGTTATAAATAAAACAAGTGCCATAGATAATTATAATAATTCATAAATAAATTAATATAAATTCATATAATGAATAAGTTATCACAAATAACTGATACTTTATAATAATTTAAGTGTTAAAATGATTTAAATTTTATTATATAATAAAATTATGATTATAATTTGTAATCATATATTTTTAAACCAACATATCCAAAATGTTATCATTCTAATATATGACCAACGAAAAATTTTAGTTAACTACATTTGTTTTTCATTAAACTTTCAAATCTCACACTATTTCTACTTCTAATCATTCTCAATGTAGTTCAGCCACATTCCAAGAACTTATTAGCCACATGTGGCAACTGGCTGCCACAACCTCTGAGGGCTCTGGTTCCCCTGACCTCAGGTAATTGAATGATTAAACCCTCCTTTCTATCAGAGGTGAGGAAACATGTCTTCTTTACCAATATTTCTCCTCTGGACCAAATGAGAAAGAAACTATTTCTATTAGACACAGGAGATGAGAGTCCCCAAAGGCAGGCCATACTTCCCAGCTACTATCTGGAAAGGTCAGTAAGCCCTTTCAGATATTAGACAGTGAAGAAAGGATGATGCAAACCCAGGAGGAAAGAGTCTCATATATTCACATCTGTCTACACCTTGACACCAGAATTTAGTTGTGAAGGAAAAGAATAAGACATCTTATTTTGCCATTGGGCCTTCACCCTAGTGATCTACCTATGGTTTTCTGGTTCATCATTTGTTGTATGTGTGGTATAAGTTTAAATACCAATAATATTTTCATGTCTACATGCATTTCTGCATAACCCAGATCTTTTAATAGGACTCTCAACATTAAATCAATAAAATGAAATCAGTATTTCTTGCATGCCTACTTCTATTCAGTTAACTTGAAATCAGCATGTCTTGTGTTTTGGCATCCTGTTTGCATTAGATGTATTTGTTGATTACCTACCAAGCATAACAAACTACCCCAAAACTAATTCATGATTGAAATGATCAGTTTATGAGTAAGCCCAATTTAGACTTGGCCTAGCTGGGGTATGCTGATTTCAGCAGGGATCCTTTAAGCATATGCTCTGCTATTTGGCATGGTACCCCTACTCCTGGAAGAGAGATGGCTGACCACTCTGGTATTGTCATTCTCATCCACATGGCCTTTTCTGTTCATAAGCATAATATGAGCTTCTTTTCCTTGAGATGGTGGGGTTTATGAAGACAAAAACAGAAAGAATTCAAGACATTTTAGGCCTAGGCATAATACCAGTATATTTACATACTCACCATATTCTACTGGGCTATAATATATAAGACCTTTTGGAATCATGTCTTGGCAAACAGATTCTGCCTCTTGATAAGAACAGCAATTTAAAACACACACACACACACACACACACACACACACACACACACACACACACACACACACACACACAATTTCCAATGGCCTGAATATGGGAAGGAAAAAGAACTGGACATATTTTGCAATTTATATTCTTATATCTTTTCTTTCAGATGATATTTATATTACTATTCTAAATTAATAAAATCTTACCAAAACACAGGTACTTAGAGACTAGTCAGGTTTTGGACTCAGAGTCACTACTGCCTGCCTCATGGGAGTAAAACTTACTGATCATAAGCAAATCTCCCCTAGATCACAAATAAATGGTTTTCCATTGGTGTGCAAGCACCACCAGTACATCAGAGTTTATAGCACTCACACTCCATTTTGAAAACTCATTTTGAGAACCTCTGATCTCATGGAGTTTAAGAGGCTGGACCACTTCATTTCATGCAAGAGGTGCAGGGATACTTTTTAACTAATATTTCTCCACAAAACCAAAGCAGAAGTGGCACTTCCCTGAAACAAGATAGGGTCCAAAAGGAGACGATTGTTTCCCATTTGATGCTGGACACAGATCCATTCCCATTTCAGATGTCAGACAGCATAAAAAGGAAAATAGAGTCCCAGAAGTTAGAGGCCACATGTGAATAGATCTTTCCATAGCCTTGACTCTAGAACTTCATGTGACAGAATCATGGTTTCCACTTCAAATGGGTGTAAGAGTTATCTAACTTAGTAATTCACTTCAAAGCTTATTAGATCACGATTGAGCTTATTTATCAATTCATGCTCGGCTTATCTGGGTTTTTCTAGTGGAAGCAGTTAGCTGATGACTGCTGAACTTCAGATGGTTAACTATCATCATCACACAGGACACCTTGATTCTCTGCTTTGATATCTCCTCCTCTAAAGTGGGCTGATTTTGGAGACAGCAGGGTTTGGAAAATGAAAGCAAAGTAAATCAAGACCTCTTGAGCATACGTACCAGAGGATGAACTTTCATAGTTACAGCTTTCTATGAGCCACAGAAAATAAAGAAATATCAGATCCAAGGACTTGGAATACAACTTTGTATTTTAAGAGGTGAAGATGAAAAACACATTATCTACTATATAGATACAGGAAAGAATAAAGAATTGCTGACATCTTGGTGCTCAATATCTTTCTACATTTTCTTATACATGAAGCTTATATAATGGTTTGAAGGAAAGAAATATTTTCAAACCCCCAAAGCTATTAAGCAAATAATGCAAAATTCACAATGAACTCTGCATAAATCCAAATCCCAAAGAGCTCCACTAGACCACATACAACAAGCAACTTTTCTTATTCTCTTAGGTTTTGGATAGAGACATACCAAAAAGCAAGATCTGTGTCCATATTGTGTTCTTCACCAGTGGGAATAATATCCCCAAGAGTATGTTTGTGAAGGTCCTTGAAAGGACTTTGAATAAATTTCAGAAGTGGCAGAGGTCTGAATTTAGATAATCAATAACCAACAATATATTTTTAATTTTTTACCAATGAGAAATATGAAAATACTATAATGTATCCCACGGGCATGGTGATAAAATATTCTATGGAAACATGAAGAGAAGACTGCATCTGTGTTCTATGAGTGTTGAAAATGGAAAATTTGAAAACCCATAAAAGATCATGTAAGAGAGCACAGCATTTTTACATAAGATACCAAAGATGTATGAGAACTCCCTTATGAGATTCTTATCTGGGCATATCTGTACAAGAACTTGAAGCTACGTGGAACTTGTCAAAAGGATTTGTAATAGATTCAAATGGGAAATAGATTCCATGATTATGGTATATATGCATTGATAGAGCACCATAACATATTTAATTAAAAATTGTTCTAAATAGGTAGTAGAGCAAATATGAGTTATAGTGGAAAAATGAAAATGAATGGATGGGGATGTGGCTCAGTGGTCAAGTTCCCCTGAGTTTAATCCTGGTACCCCCCCCCCCAAAAGAAGAAGAATAAAGAAAAAAGAAAATAAGTAGAAAACAATGAACAATTTAAATTAAAAAAATATATACTAACAGAAAACTGAGGTGAGCAAAGCCAGCCCTATCACAAGAATGGTCAGTAGTGGATAGATGAAAATTCAGTTTCAGCTATCAACTAGAGAGGTCACATTTATCCCAAACTTTACTGATTGGTAATACCTCTTAACAGAGAGATTAATTCTCACTTCTTTTTTCTTTTCACTTTTTTTTTATTGTATATGACAGTAGAACACATTACAATTCATAATACACATATAGAGCACATTTTTACATATCTCTGGTTGTATACAAAGTATATAACGTGGATGAACAATATCTTTTTTCCTTAAAATTATTTGAAATAATTGAGCATGTTGGCACAAACCTATAATCCCAGTGGCTCAGAAGTCTGAGGTAGGAATATAATAAGTTCAAAGAGAGCCAAAGCAATTTAGTGAGGTCCTAATCGATGTAGAGATATCCTGTTTCTAAAAAAAAAAATAAAAAGATCTGAGGATGTGGCTCAGGGGTGAAATACCCCTCAGTTCAATCCCAGGTATGTAAAACAAACAAACAAACAAACAAACAAGCATTTGTTTTTCCTTAAATATTTTGTGCTTGAATTATTCTTACTGGCTATTTTTGATTATGTCTCATAATATTAAGACATAGTTTATCTTTGTGACATTAGCATATCT
>JAKELJ010000851.1:0-13967 GCA_025594165.1 Tamias sibiricus
GGGTTTCCAACCTCATATCAAATAAGTTAGAACTTCAAGCTAAAGTCAATCAAAAGGGATTAAAGAAGGACACTATAAACCAGCTCAAGGGAACCATACACCAACAAGACTTAACAATTAAAATATATTAGCACCAAACAATGGAGCATCCATGTTTCATCAAACAAACTCTCCTCAAGTTAAAAGTCAAAATTGACCACAACATTAAGAATTATGGGTACTTTAACACACCCCTTTCACCACTGACAGATCTCCCCAAACAAAAGCTGAATCAAAGAACAATAGAACTCAAAAAACAATAAAACAACTTAGACTTAACTGACATATATAGAAAAGTTCACCTTCAACAAGAGAATACACTTTCTTCTCATCAGCACATGGAACCTCTCTAAAATTAGACCATATACTAGGCCACATACAACTCTGAGCAAATTAAAAAAAGTATGGATACCTACCCTGGCATTCTATCAGACCATAATGGAAATAAAATAAGAAATCAATGAAATAAGAAACAAAAGCTACATACCAACTGCCTGGAGACTAATAATAGGCTACTGAATGAACAATAGGGTTGCAGATGCCATCCAAAGAGGAGATATAAAAAAATTTCTAAAGGTGAATGAGAACACAGACGCAACATTGAAATCTCAGGACGCTATGAAGTGCAGTTTTCTAAAAGAAAGTTTCAGTGCATGGGTGTTCATTCCTCAAAAGAAGAAAAAGTCAAAAATGAAATGACTTAAATTACATCTCCAAAGCTCTAGAAAAAAGAACAATCCAACACCAAAAAAGCCGGAAAGAAGACCAGACATAATTAAAATCAAGCTGAAATTAATGAAATTGAAACAAATGAAGACAATATTGGGGGAGGGGATCAAGATGGAGCGGATTAGAGGAAAGACGCACTTCAGGACAGTTCGTAGAGAAGAATCCAACAAATGCAGATAAATTGCCTTTCAATCATATATATATAGGACGGGAAAATCCCGTGATATCCTGGACTGGTATTGATGTACCGACAACCAAGAGAGAGAGTGAGTACATAGCTGTCTGCAAAATGGAGGCAGGAGCCGCGAGGTCTCCTGGCAAAACCGCCTGGGCGGATGCAGCCTGGCCACGTGCGAAATCAAGGGTCAGGGTGAGGGAGGAACCGGCGCTACATGACCTGCTGCAACCGCCGGCAGCTGAACTCCACTTGCACACTAGCGTTGAAAAAGGGAGGCGATTAAAAACCATAGCAGAATAACCTGCGGCGGAGTATTGGAGCTGGGGGAGCCAACGGGTGATCCGCGGGTCCACATACAAGTTCGAATTCCACACTCCGCCTGAGCCGCGACCCCTCGTGGTACTGGTGCCCTTGGCCAGAGCGGCACAGAGAGATACTAGCGATCGGTCCAGCGGGGGCAGTGTGGTTCGAATCCATACGGTCGGAAGCAGCGCATGAACCGTGCACCACCAGTCACAGGTGGTGAGCTTCTCCCTTTGCGATCGGCAAGGAGGATAACGGGAACGCTCTGGGATCTGCGGGTGTCTACTGTTGACGTGGAAGGCGGGAGCAACGCCAGCTTTGCAAGCTGGCAGGGTGTGCTGGTCCTCTGACGGAAAGGGAGGAGACTGAGTAGCGACTGCTGGCAATCCATACACGGGTACTTACTCCAGCTCATCTGGAATACAACGCCACAATTGGGTGAGACTATGGTTTGGATCCCTGCAGGGTGTAGGCGCTTTAATAGAGGCTAGGCGCCAGCAAAGCCACAGCAGGCTGCCAGATAGTGGGTGGGCTTGGGGAGGCGGTGCATTCACTGGGAAGAGAACCCCCTTCACGGCCGCCAATTTCACAGCATCTGCTTTGACACAGGCCACGCCGGGTGTCTCCCTCTGGGCCACTTCCTTCACTGAACCGTAGCAGAGGGACCAGTGGGCCTAGGATGCTAAGCCCTTGATTTCACTGACAGGAATCACTGGACTGTGTTCCAAATAGCAATTAGGTTTGATACTGGAAAGAAAAAAAGATGGGGGCTTCCCAGGGCCCGTTTATGTTGTGACTTGCGGGGTTTGACTTATTCTTTTTTTTTTTTTTTTTTGTTTTCCCTTTCTTTTTATTATGGTCCTGCTTGATTTTTCTGGATTATTGCAGGAGTGTTTTTGTTGTTGTGTGTCTTGTGTTTGTATCTGCTGTTTGTATGTGTTTGATTGTTTTCTTTTCCTTTTTCTTTTTTATCTGGGCTTTCCTTTGAGTTCTGCATTTTGTTGTTTTATTTTTTTTTTACCTTCCTGCATTGAAGTGTTTAGTGTGTTTATCTGCTTCTGCGTCACCTGTTTTTCTTATCTTCATTATCTTTTACTGCCGGTTCTCACCCTTGCGCTCTTTTCTTTTCCTCCTTCATATTTCATGTTCTTTCATCCTGGCCAGTGCATAACTATACAGAAGCAAAATCATTGTTATTACGCTAAACTTGGGATTTTCTAGGAACTGGTATCGGTTGTGCAATTGAAAAACTGGGGGTAGCTAAGTGGTGTTTTATTAGTTTACTCTCTATTCTTGATTCTCTGCTCTCCTCTCTCTTACAACATAATTTTTTTTTTTCCTTTTTTTTTTTTACTCTTTTTTCATTTTTTTCTTTTCCAACTTACTATATATATAAATGATCTTTTTTACACTTATTTGTCAACCCACATTCTCTTTCTTCCATCGTCTACTGATTCTTAACACTACTTCACTAAAACCCATTTCATTGATATCTCTTTTCATACTTTCTAGAAAGTACATTTCAAGTCACTTTTCTTCCTAAAATATCACCTCTGTATCCATTACTTGAATTGTAGCTATAAAACCTATCAGATGCGTACAGAGTAAATGGAAAATTATCTGGGTTACAAATTCTGTACATTTGTGATCAACACATGGGATATTCTATGAATAGAGAACAGTTCGTTAGTTTTTAAAAGTGTAAAGGAAATAAGGTGAATTCTGATAGCATTGTACTACAGGAACAACGATAAGTTTTTTTTTTTTTTTAAATTATAAAGGTAAAATCGAAACAGAGTCAAGGTCCCACAGTGCAGGAAGAATAGACACACAAGCAACCAATGAAAAACAAGGAAGAAAGTGACACAAACAAATCAATATACCTCATCAGTAGATGTCCATGGCAAGCACAGTTGGTCAAATGACAGAGATGGAATTTAGAAATTACATTATGCCAAATGTTTATGGAACTAAGAATGAACTCAAAAAATATGAATGAGGGAGCAGGTACAGAGGCAAAAGATCATTTTGACAAAGAACTCCATAAACAAATACAGGAGTAAAAGATTACTTCAATAGGGAATATAGAGGCTCTAAAGAGAAATCCAAACAGAAATACTGAATGAAAGAAGCAATAAACCCAAAATAAAGCTCAATTGAAAACATCTCCAACAGAGTAGGGACCACTTTGGAAGAAAAGAACCTCAGACAATGAAGACAAAATATATGTTTCCTAGAGAAGAATCTTAGAAACCATACAAGGCAAAACATTGTTAGTAATCAAGAACATAACATCCAAGATTATGGGACAGCATAATAAAAGACCACAACTTATAGAGTGATCGGTGTAGAGGAAGGGCAGAGTTTCAAGCCAAAGGAATGAGTAATTTATTTAATGAAATAATTACAGAAAATTTCCAAGCTTGAGGAATGAAATGGAAAACCAAGTTCAAGAGGCATACCGAACACCCAAACAAACAAAATCGTCAACAGATCCACACCTAGAACACATTATAATGAAAATGCCTAATACAAACTGAGCAAGGAGAGAATACTAAAAGCCACAAGAGAAAGGAAGCAAATTACATATAGGGGGAAACCAATCAGACTATGTTCAGTTTTTTTCAACCCAGACCTTAAAAGCAAGAAGATCCTGGAATAGCATATTTCAAGCTCTGAAAGAAAAGGGATGTCAACCAAGAATCTTATATCCAGCAAAATTCGAGCTTTAGATTCGAAGATGAAATAAAAACCTTCCACGACAAGCAAAAGTTAAAAGATTTCACAACCTCGAAAGCCAGCACTTCGAACATCCTCGGGCACAAATTTTTCATGAAGAAGAAGAGAAAGATGATAACGAAAAATCAACCAAAGGGAGATATTAAACTAAAGGAAATACCAACCAGAAGAGAAACCAAATCAAGCTAAAGACCCATAATTTCAAATAAAAATGGATGGGAATAAAAAATCACATCTCAATAATAACCCCTGAATGTTAATGGCCTAAACTCGCCATTCAAAAAGACACAGATTATCAGAATGGATTAAAAGAAATGACCCAACAATTTGCTGTCTCCAAGAAACACAACCTCATAGAAAAAAAGACATCAACAGACTGAAAGTGAAAGGCTGGGGAAAGTCTTATCACTCACTTGGCCAGCGGAAGCAAAGCAGGGGTTTTCCACATTCTCATATCAAATTAAGGTAGACTTCAAACCAAAGACTAATCAAAAGAGGGACAACTGTGATGGATATTTCATATATTATGCGAGGGGAGAGCGTTACACATGGCTTCTAACAGCGCGGAACCATCCAAACTAAAAATCTAACAAAAAAAAAAAAAAAAAAAAAAAAAAAAAAAAAAAAAAAAAAAAAAAAAAAAAAAAAAAAAAAAGGGATAAAACAAAAAAAAAAAAACAAAAAAACAAAAAAAAAAACAAAAAAAACAAAAAAAAAAAAAAAAAAAAAAAAAACAGTTCATCAGAAATCTGTATGCCCCAAATAATGGGCACCTACATTCATCAAAACAAACGCTTCTTAAGTTCAAGAGTAAAATAGACCACAACACAGTTATTCTAGGGGACTTCAACACACCTCTCTCACCATGGATAGATCATCCAAACAAAAGCTAAACAAAGAAACTTTAAGCCTCCTTCAAAACAATTAACAATTTAGACCTAACAGACATTATATAGAATATTTCATCCCTCAGTAAAACGAATACACATTTTTCTCAGCAGCACATGGCTCCTTCTCCAAAATAGACCATATATTATGTCACGAAGGCAACTCTCAGCAAATATAAAAAAAATAGAGATACTACCCTGCATGCTATCGGACCATAAAGGGATGAAATTGGAAATCAACGACAAAACAAGGGAATAAGAAAAAACTACTCCATCAACTGGAAGCTAAACAACATGCTACTGAATGAACAAGGGGTTGAAGAAGACATCAAAGAGGAGATCAAAAAAATTCCTAGAGGTAAATGAGAACACAGATACATCATATAGAAATCTCTGGGACACGAATGAAGCAGTAGTTAAGAGGAAAATTCATTGCATGACGTTCATTCCTTAAGAGGAAAAAAAAAAACCAACAATAAATGACTTAACATCACACCTCAAAGCACTAGAAAAAGATTGAAACAGATCAACACCAAGAGCCAGTAGAAGACAGGAAATAATTAAAATCAGAGCAGAAATTAATGAAATTGAGACTAAGGAAAAACCATTCAAAGATTTGACAAAACTAAAAGTTGGTTCTTTGAAAAAATTAAACAAAATTGACAGGGACCCTTAGCAATGCTAACAGAAAAGAAGAAGAGGAAAAAACTCAAATTACTAACATTCGTGATGAAAAAGGGAATATCACAACAAACACCTCAAGATATACAGAATATAATTAGTAAATTACTATTGAAAACTTGTACTCTAATAAAATAGAAAATACTGAATGCATTGACAGATTCTAGAGTCATATGATTTGACCTAAACTGGATGTGGAGGCTATACATAATTTAAATAGATCAATTACAAGCGAAGAAATAGAAGATGTCATCAACAAAGCTACCAAACAAGGAAAAGTCCAGGACCCTGATGGGTTTACAGCCGAGTTCTATAAGACTTTCTAAAGAAGAATTTAATACCAATGCTCTTCAAACTATTCAAGAAATAGATTAAAGAGGGAGCTCTTCCAGACTCTTTCTATGAGGCCAATATTACATTAATTCCAAAGCCAGGCAAAGACACATCCAAAAAGAAACTTCAGGGCCATATCTTTAATGAACGATAGATGCAAAAATCCTCAACAAAATCCTGGCAAATCGGATACAAAAACATATCAAAAAGATAGTGCACCACGATCAAGTGGGGTTTATCCCATGGGGGGGATGCTAATGCTGGGTTCAATATTCGGAAATAAATAAAAATAATACATCACATCAATAGACTTAAAGAAATAAAATCATATGATTGATCTCACTTGGTCACAGAAAAAGCATTTGCACTATGTATGTTGATTACAGCACCGCGTTATGTTCAAAACACTGGAAAAACTAGGAATATCAGGAACATACTCTTAACATAATAAAAGCTATTTATGCAAGGCCCCGAGCTAACATTATCTTAAATGGAGAAAAAGTTGAAAGCATTCACTCTAAAAACTGAACAAGACAGGGATGTTCCCCCTGTTCACCACTGCTATTTTAACATAGTACTGGTAACTCTGGCCAGAGCAATTAGACAGACGAAAGAAATTAAAGGGATCATAGATAGGAAAAGAAGAGCTCAAATTAGCACTATATTGCTGATGACATTGATAATCTACCTAGAAGACCCAAAAAACTCTACCAGAAAACTTTTACAACTAGTAAACGGAATTTGGCAAAGTGCAGGATACAAAATCAATACACATTAAGTCAAAGGCATTTTGTGTACATCAGCGACAAAGACTCTGAAAGGGAAATGATGAAAAATACCCCATTTGCAATAGCGATCAAAAAAAAAATAAAATACCTGGGAATCAACCTAACGAAAGAGGTGAAAGACCTCTATAATGAAAATTATTGAACACTAAAGAAAGAAATTAATATGATGAACTCAGAAGATGGAAAGACCTGCCCCCCTTGCTCTTGATAGGCAGAATTAATATTGTCAAAATGTCCATACTACCAAAGCAAATTATACAGATTTAATGCAATTCCAATCAAAAATCCCAATGTCATTCTTCAAAGAAATAGAAATAGCAGGTCATGAAATTCATCTGGAAAAATAAGAGACCCAGAATAGCCAAAGCAATCCTGAGCAAGAAAAAGTGAAGCAGGGGGCAATCACCATACCGGACTTTAAATTATACTATAGAGCAATTAGTAACAAAAACAGCATGGTATTGGCACCAAAACAGACTGGTGGACCAATGGTTACAGAATTGAGGATACAGAGACTTTAATACATATATAATTATCAGCTATCTTTATATTAGACAAAGGTGCCAAAAATGTACAGTGGAGAAAGGATTAGCCTCTTCAACAAATGGTGCTGGGAAAACTGGAAATCCATATGCAACAAAATGAAATTAAACCTTTTATCTCTCACCATGCACAAAAACTCAATTCAAAGTGGATCAAGGACCTAGGAATTAGACCAGAGACAATACACCTAATAGAAGAAAAAGTAAGCTCCAATTTCCAACATGTTGGATTAGCCCCAAGTTCCTTAATAAGAATCCTGTAGCGCAAGAATTACTACCAAGAAATTAATGAATGGGATAGATTTAAACAAAAAAAGCTTCTTTTCAGCAAAAGAAACAATCAGTGAGCTTGAATAGAGAGCCAACTAATTGGGAAACAAATATTTAATACATGCACATCAGATAGAGCACTAATCTCTAGAATATATAAAGAACTCAAAAAACTTTTACACTAAAAAAACAAATACCCAATCAATAAATGGGCTAGGAATTGAGAAGACACCTCTCAGAAGAAGAAACACGATTAATCAACAAATAATACATGAAAAAATGCTCAACTCGCTGGCAATTAGAAAATGCAAATCAAAACTACTCTAAAGATTTCACATTCACTCCAGTCAGAATGGCAGCCATCAAGAACACAAAGCAACAATAAATGTTCGGAGAGGATGTGGGGAAAAAGGCACACTCATACATTGCTGGTGGGACTGCAAAATGGTGCAACCGTTATGGAAAGCAGTATGGAGATTTCTTGGGAAAATCTGGGAATGGAACCATCCTATGACCCTGCCATCCCACCTCCTGGGTCTATTCCCAAAAGGACTTAAAAACAGCATATTACAGTGACACAGGCCTACTCTCAATGTTGTAGCTGCGACAATTCACAATAGCTAGGTTGTGGAACCAACCTAGATGTCCCCTCAGTAGATGAGTGGATTAAAGAAAATGTGGTATATTAACGCACAATGGAATTTTACTCAGCAATAAAAGAAAACAAATTAATGGCATTTTGCAGGTAAATGGATAAGTTGGAAAACATAATGCTAAGTGAAGTTAGTCAATCTCAAAAATCCAAGTACCAAATGTTCTCTCCTTATATAAGGAGGCTATTTCACAGTATTGTTGGATGGGGGTACAATAGGAGGGATTAGAGGAACACTAGAATGGTCAAGGGAAGGAGGTAAAGGAAGGAGCAAGAGGGGAGGGAGGGGGGGGGAAAAACTAAAAAAAAAAAGGTGGTTGAATGAGATGGATATCATTTTCCTTAATGCATGATTGAAGACCTGAATGGTATGAATATACTTTGTATACAAACAGTTTGTATGTAAAAAGATACTAAATTATATGCACTATGAGTTTGTACATATTAAAAATTATAAAAAATAAATTATATTTAAAAAAAGTAATAACAATCCTGGAAAAATTATTTGACAAAACAAAAAGTTATTTCAGTAGAATTTGAAAAAATAAATAATAATGACAGTTGAAAACAAACCAAAATATCAATAACCAGGCTACAAATAAAGAGAAGGAGAGAGAAAACTCAAATTACTAACATATGTACGATGAAAAATGGATCAGTTAATATCAGAACAACAAACCGAGTACTGGGTAATATTGAAATACAGGAAACAATTCCGAAAATTATTTTTAAAACTTGTATACTCCAATAAATAGAACAAAACACTGAAGTAATCGACACAAATTTCTAGAGACAATGATCCTGCCCAAACATAAGCAAGGATGATACACACATAATTTGAAACAGATCAAGTTTCAAGCATATCACGAAATAGGAAAGATGCCATCAGAAGCCTACCAACACAAGAAAAGCCCAGGACCAGTAGAGATCTCAGCCACCAGTTCTACAAGACCTTCAAAGAAGAACTTAATACCAATACTCTTCAATTTATTTCAGGAAATAGAAAAGAAGGATGCACTTCAAACTCATCATATGAGGCTAATATCACCCTGATACCCAAACCAGGAAAAGACACACCAAAAAAAAGAAAACTTCAGTTCCCATATCTTTTAATGAATATAGATGCAAAAATTCTCAACAAAATTCTGGGGCAAACACTTACATGGATACAAAAACATGTCAAATAAATATATAATTACACCACAACCAGTGTGGGGTTCATCCATGGATGTGCAAGCGTTTGTTCAACATACAGAAATCAATAAAATGTAATTCATCACATATTATAGACTCAAAGGATAAGAACACACATGATTATCTCAATACGATACAGAAAAAGACATTTGACAAAATACAGCATCCCTTCATGTTCAAAAATCACTAGAAAAACTAGGGATAACAAGAACATATCTCAACATCATAAAAGCTTTATATATGCAAATCCCCCAGGCCAATAATTATTCTAAATAGGAGAAATACATTGAAAGCATTCCTCTGAAAACTGGAACAAGACAGGGATTGACCTCTTTCACCACTTCTATTCAACACAGTCCTTGAAACTGGCCAGAGCAACAGGACAGATGAAAGAAAATTAAATGGATACAGATAGGTAAAAAGTAGAAACTCAAATTATCATTATTTGCCATGATGAATATGATTTTATACCTAGAAAAAATCCAAAAAATTCCACCAGAAAACTCTAGAACTCATAAATGAATTCAGCAAAGTAGCAGGATACAAAATCAACAACCATAAATCTAAGGCATTTCTAATATCAGTGACAAATCCTCTGAAAGGGAAATGAGCGGAAAACTACCCCATTTACAATAGCCTCAAAAAAACAAAATAAAATACTTGGAATCAACTTAACAAAGACATGTGAAAGACCTACTACAATGAAAACTACAGAACACTAAAGAAAGAAATTATGGAAGACCTTTTAGAAGATGGAAAGATCTACCCTGTTCTTGGATAGGGGCAGAAACTATATTGTCAAAATGACCATACTACCAAAGCACTATACAGATTTAATGCAATGCCAATCAAAATCCCAATGACATTCCTCATAGAAATAGAAAAAAGCAGTCATGAAATTCATCTGGTAAAAATAAGAGACCCAGAATAGCTAAAGCAATCTTAGCAAGAGGAGGTGAAGCAGGTGGAATCACTATACCAGACCTTAAATTATACTACAGAGCAATAGTAACAAAAACAGCATGGTATTGGCACCAAAATAGGCTGGTAGACCAATGGTACAGAATAGAGGACACAGAGACTAACACATATAATTTCAGTTATCTTATATTAGACAAAGGCGCCAAAAATGTACATTGGAGAAAAGATAGCCTCTTCAACAAATGGTGCTGGGAAAACTGGAAATCCTTATGCAACAAAAATGAAATTAAAACCTCTAATCTCTCACCATGCACAAAATTCAACTCAAAGTGGATCAAGGATCTAGGAATTAGACCAGAGACACTATACACCTATTAGAAGAAAAAGTAAGCTCTAATCTCCAACATGTTGGATTAGGCCCCAAAGTTCCTTAATAAGACTCCTGTAGCACAAGAATTAATATCAAGAATCAATAAATGGATAGATTTAAATTACAAAATGCTTCTTTAGCAAAAGAAACAATCAGTGAGGGTGAATAGAGAGCCTACTAATTGGGAACTAAATTTTTACCACATGCACATCAGATAGAGCACTTAATCTCTAGAATATATAAAGAACTCAAAAATCTTAAAACACACCAAAAAAAAAAAAAAAAAAACCCAATCAATAAATGGGCCAAGGAACTGAACAGACACTTCTCAGAAGAAGATATACAATCAATCAACAAATACACTTTGAAAAAATTGTTCAACATCTCTGGCAATTAGAGAAATGCAAATCAAAACCACTCTAAGATTTCATCTTACACCCACTCAGAATGGCAGCTATTAAGAACACAAACAACAATAAATGTTGGCTGAGGATGTGGAGAAAAAAGGCACACTCATACATTGTTGGTGGGACTGCAAAATGGTGCAGCCAATATGGAAAGCAGTATGGAGATACCTTGGAAAAACTTGGAATGGAACCACCTTATGACCCAGCTATCCCACTCCTTGGTCTTTACCCAAAGGACTTTAAAAAACAGCATACTACAGGGACACAGCCACATCAATGTTTATAAGCAGCACAATTCACAATAGCTAAACTGTGGAAACCAACCTAGATGCCCTTCAGTAGATGAATGGATAAAGAAAATGTGGTATATACACACAATGGAGTAATTACTCAGCAATAAGAGAGAATAAAATCATGGCATTTGCAGGTAAATGGATGAGTTAGAGAATATAATGCTAAGTGAAGTTAGCCAATCCCAAAAGCCAAATGCCAAATGTTTTCTCTGAATATAAGGAGGCTGATTCACAGTGGGTTGGGATGGGGAGCATAGGAGGATTAGAGGAACACTAGAATGGCCAATGGGGAGGGAGGGGAAGGGAGGGGGCAAAAGGGTCAAGAAAAAAAAAAAGATGGTAGAATGAGATGGATATCATTACCCTAAGTGCATGTATGAAGTCACAAATGGTGTGAATATACTTTGTTACAACCAGAGATATGTAAAAATGTGCTCTACAAGTATAATATATGAAATGTAATACATTCTGCTGTCATTTCTAACAACTTAGAATAAAAAAATAAACTTTAAAAAAAAAGAAGGATTGTCTCAAACATTTGATTTCTATAGTAAAGGAATCGATCTGACTAACACAGGAATAACAGGCTGAGTATGTTGGATCAGTAATTCAGTCAAATAGTGGAAGAATTATACCCTTTCTTTCTGGTCTTGAGGGCTAATGCTCTTTTGGTTGGTAATTCCTTGTAAAATACTGACATTGACTTTCTACAAATTATCCTTTTTACCCATTCTTTGCTACTTAATTAAGGCAAGGTCTGGGATCTATCACATTGGGAATATCTGTTACCTAATTTAGGAATATTTAAATGTGGATGGGAAATTCAAGCTTTCAAAGTTTATGACAAATTTCTTCCAGTCCAAAAATGGCAGAAGACATTCTGTAATGTGTCCTCGCTCAAGGTCACTTAAACATCGATAGAGTCTAAGAGTCTGGGAAACGTAAAATGTGTGCTGTACACTTTACACACACACCACACCCCACACACACCAACCTTTAGGTATCCCATAAATTTCATCTACTGGTGGTCCTTGAGTCTTTGTTGTCTGTTTCCTCATGTGCTAAAGAGGTCAGACGATAAGGTTTTAGGCCCATATGCCATATAGAACCAGGAAACTTAGGGCTGTCAGAATACTTTTTTTTAAATTTTAATTTTTTTAATTTTTAATATGTACAACTCATAGTTGCATGTATTTAGCATCTTTTTAGATTCAACTGAGGGTTTGTTATACAACGTATATTTGTACAATTCAGGTCGTTCAATCATGCATTTAGGAAAAAGATATCCTGTTGATGCGGGAATCTGATTGACCATCTGGCTCCCTGGGTCGCAGCAGGTCCAGCATCGGGGAGCAGTGGGCGGCAAGCGGTCCCCACCACAGCGCAGCTTCGGTAGGCTCCCGTACGCACCAGGGCCCTCATGTACCTCCAGGAGGCATGCCCAAGAGGCATGTGAGCCTCCGCCCAGGACGCGGCTAAGGAGGAGCCACAGCGGAGACCCGCCCACGCTGTCGGCTAGCCAGCTCCTGCCCGGTTGGTTGCCAACCCCCAGAAGGCAAGCTGTGGAAGATATAAATGGCTCTGTCCGAAATAGTTCTAAACAGGGAAAATGGGGAGCAAAGGGGAAAACTGGGATGTAAGTGGGTAACCAAGAAACTAGAGAAGATTTTACCTGTTAATAAAACGTAGAAACGAAAAACGTGGAGAGTCAAGCCTCTGATGATGCAGAAGAGAATGAAGCCAAGTCTGAATGCATCACTCGGATGTCGTCTTATCAGTTGGTCCCGTCCTCCTCTTCTTGTGTAATCCAGAGGAATGTTTTTTATCAACTATTATTATTAATGCAAGTTTTTAGTAGCTCTAGAAAACATTTTTTAAAAAGGATGGGAATCTCATACTGATCCGCATTTTTTAAGTCGTAAAATGATTTTTTTTAGAAGTGAAAAAACATTTGCTGGTTGTTTTAATTTTGGGGTTACAAACAGAAAATAGTGGGTTATTGAATTATGGGAGGCTTGGACTGCCTTGGGGGGGGGGGGTGTTGTCAGCATAACATTCCTTTAGGTGGGGGGTTAGTTTTATATCCTAACAATACAAAGCAAATAGCATATTAAATGGCAGTTTGGGAGTCTCAGTATTGCATTTATTAAATGTCTTGAAAACTTTTAAAGTTACTTATAATCCCTGTGTTTTTTTAGTAGAATTGTTTCCCCTTAAGACCAGTACTGGATCATTGCTGTCAGGATTCGTTTTGTAATCTGTTACATCTCCTGGTCGTGGAAGTCTATTTTTACCTAGTATTTTTAAATTATGCTGTATAAAGATGGGAAAAAATTTGGGTATATAGATTGTATTGTGTGACAAAGTTTTGAATTGAATGGGCCCTATGTAAACAACAGCATACAAATATTCTGTTACATTGATATTCTTTTAAGAAGATAAGGAATTTGCCTCCCAAATTCTAAAGCTGGCAAATCACCTGGAAGAACTGGAAAAAGAATCACAGGTATTAAGGTTTTTTACATTTCCAGCACTTGTGATAAGAATTGGTACAAAATGAAATGTCTGTGTACTGATTCTCTCAATACAGCCAATAAAATCTCAAATACGGAAAAAAAAATTGATTCTGAATTATGAATTT
>JAKELJ010000852.1:0-13953 GCA_025594165.1 Tamias sibiricus
TACCACCAAGGCATATTATGATGAAATTCCTAACAAAGAGACTAAGGATAGAATTTAAAGCTGATAGAGATAATCAACAGTTAATATTTAGAGAGAAACCAACTGGATCTCAGCTGATCTCTCACCAAACACTCAAATTAGGTGAACTTTAGAATATTATGTACTAATTTTCTGAAAAAAATGGATGACAGCCAAGAAACTATACCCAGCAAAATTAATCTTCAGAAATTGATAATAAATAAAAAACTTTCCATGAAAACAAAAGTTTAAAATAATTCAACACTAGAAAGCTTATGCTACAAAACATACTCAATAAGGCCAGGTGTGGTGGTGCACAACCTGTAATCCCAGCGGCTTCGGGAGCTGAGGGCAAAGTTCAAAGTAAGACCCCATCAATGGTGAGAGTGCTAAGCAACTCAGTAGAACCCTGTCTCTTAATAAAATACAAATAAAGCAAGGGGATGTGGTTCGTGTCGTGAGTGCTATCCTACAAATTTAATCCATGGTACTATTCCCCCCACCAAGAAAAAAGCAACAAACAATATATCTTTCATAAAGATAAAAATGACAAATAAAAAGTGAAAATCAGCAAAGGGAGAAACTAAACTAAAAGAACTGTGAATCAATGGAGAAACAAATTCAAAATAAATAAAAAAATGACAGGGAATAAAACTCATATCCACCAGTGGCACACGCCTGTAATCCCAGCAACTTGGGAGGCTGAGGCAGGAGGATCGCATGTTCAAGAGCCAGCCTCAGCAATGGTGTGGCACTCAGCTACTCAGTGAGACCATGTCTCTAATAAAATACAAAAAAGAGCTGGGATGTGGCCCAGTGTCGCGGTGCCCCTGAGTTCAATCCCTGGTACAAAAAAAAAAAATTATATCTCAATAATAAACATTGAATGTAAATGGACTAAACCTCATCAATCAAAAGACATAACTGGCAGAGTGGATTAAAAAAACAACACCCAACAATAACTGTCTCCAAGAGAATTCACTTCTCAGAGGCAAAGACAATCCAGAGACTGAAGGTAACAAGGATAGGAAAAAAACATATCATTCACATCAATCTTGTAAAAAGCAGGGGTTTCTATCCTCATATCAGATAAAGTGGACTTTAACCAAAGTTAATCAGAAGGGACAAAGAAGGGACATTTCATACTGCTTAAGGAATTATACATCAATAAGACATAACATTTGTAAATATTTATGCCCCAAACAGTGGAGCATCTTTGTACACTCAAACAAACCTTCCTTAGTTCTTCAAGAAGCAGGGCTAGATCCACAGATGGCGGATAGAGAACCCCCCGCACTTCAAGACAGTTCCCGTTGAAAGAATCCAACAAAGCAGATAAAATGCCTTTCATTATATATATATGGACTGAAAATATCCGATATCCTGGGATGGTTTTGATTACCACTACCAGAGAAGAAAAAAGAGACAAGCTGTCTGCAGCGGCTGGAGCCGCGAGGCTCCTTCAAAACCGCCTGGGCGGTGCAAAGGCCGTGCGAAACAGAGGTCAGGGTGAGGAGACCGCAGCTTACTAGCCTGCAACCCCAGCCAAACTCACTGCACAACTAGCGTGAAACCGGCGATAAAAAACCACGATAACAGCCGCGGGATTGGTGCTGGGGAGCCACGGAGACCGCGGCCCACACACCAGTTCGAATCCACACTCCGCCACAGACGTGACACCTCGGTGTGGCTTCCCGGTGCGATCGGCAAGGATACGGGAAGTCTGGGAGTCTGCGGAGCTACAGTTGACTGGAAGGAAACTCACGCCATCGTTTGAAGCTGCAGGGGGCTTGGTCCAGACAAAGGAGGCGAGTACGGAGAGCGACGGCTGCATCCACCCAGGGACTCTACAGCTCTCTGAAGACAGCACACAATTGGGTGAGACTTGGTTGGTCAAGCAGGGAAGAGCGTTTCTGAGGCTGGCACACCACCACAGGGGACTGCAACTGTGGGGTGGGCTTGGGGAGGTGGTGCCTTCTGGAAGATCCCCCCCTTTCCCGGCGCCTTTCAATCTGCTGTGACACACCACAGTCCCCCTTGGGCCCACCTCTTCAAAACTTTGGAAAAAAAACGTTGCAGGCCGGGCTTGGGCCTAGGGGGATTGCTGCCCTTTGATTTTCACTGGGGGGGAGAACAGGGATCACAGGGGACTCTGGGTGAATCAATAGCCAATTGGTTTGGGAACTGGGGGAAAAGGAAGAAAAAAAAAAAAAGAGTGGGGCTTCCCCGGGGGGGCCCGTTTAGTCTTTGGAGGGACTTGGGGGGTGTGACTTTTTTTTTTTTTTTTCCTTTTTTCCTTTTTATTGGGGTTTCTGCTTGGATTTTCTGGAAATTGGCCAGGGAGGGGGTTTTTTTGTTTTATTGTGTTGGTTTTTGTTTGGGTATGGGGTTTTGGTTTGTTTATTTTTTTTTTCTTTTTCCTTTGTTTTGGCTTTGTTTTGTTGCTGCTTTTTTTTTTTTTCCTTGCCGCATTTGATTGTTAGTTTGTGTTTTTTGCTTCCGCTTCACCTTTTTTTTCTTTCATTCTTTTACTTCCTCTTATCCCTCGTGTCTATTCTTTTCCTTGTCCTCCGTCCATCTTTATGTTTGGCATTCCATTTGCCCACAGTGCATACTAAACCCAGAACAGAGCAAAAAACATGGGTTATACCGCCAAAAAACTTGGGATTTCATCTAGAACGGGCGCCAATTGAAAAAAAAAAAAACTTTGGGGTAGCAATAAAAGTTTGGTGTATATTTATTTTAGTTTTTACGACCCCTTTCTTTCTAATTTCCGTGATTCTCTCGCCTCTCAGGCTTTCTCTCCTCTCTTTCTTTCTTAATACCTCACCTAAGAATTCTTCCGCTTTACACTCCCCCCCCCTACTCTTTATCATTTTTTTTTCTTTTTTTGTACCAACTTTACAAATATATGATAGAATAAGTGACTTCCTTATTGTTACCCCAACCCCCTAATTGTCAATAGAATCACTCCAGACATTCCTTACTGATAACTACTAAACCACTATTCCACTAAACCATTTCAATAGAATATCTCCTTTTCTATAACTTTTTTCCAAGAAAGAACAATTCAAGACAAACACTTCCTTCTTCCTAAAACAAAAATTACACCTCTTGTAAATCCCAATACTTGAAGCCTATAAAACCCTATCAGAAACGAAAACAGAGAAAAATTGGAAAAAATAATATCTGGGGATAACAAAATCCTGTTACATTGTGACCAAACTTTGGGATTTTCTGAATAAGAAAGTGTTAGGTTTAGAGTTTTTAAAAAGTATAAAAGGAATTATAAGGTGATCTGATAGCATTGTACTACAGGAACAACATAAGGCTTTAAGGTAAAAATCGAAACATAGTCCAAGGTCCCACAGTGCAGGAAGAATAGACACACAAGCAAACATGAAAAAAAAACAAGGAAAGAAAATGACAGACCACAAACAAATCAAGATACCTCATCGGCAGATGTCATGGCAAGCACAGTTGTGGTCAAAATGCCAGAGATGGAATTTAGAAATTACATATGCCAAATGTTTTATGGAACTTAAGAATGAAAAACTCAAAAAATGAGATGAGGGAGCAGTACAGGAGGCATAAAAAAGATCATTTTTTGACAAAGAACTCCAAAAACCAAATACAGGAAGTAAAAGATTACTTCAATAGGGAAATAGAGGCTCTAAAGAGAATCCAAACAGAAATTCCAGAAATTGAAAGAAGCAATAAACCAAAATAAAAGCTCAATTGAAAAAAAAACATCTCCAACAGAATAAGACCATCTGGAAGATAGAACCTCAGACAAATGAAGACAAAATATATGTCTTAGAGAAGAATTTAAAACCATACAGCAAAACTTGTTAATAATCATGAACATAACATCCAGGGAATTATGGGACAGCATAAAAAAGACCAAACTTAAGAGTGATTGGCGTAGAGGAAGGGGGCAGAGTTTCAAGCCAAAGGAATGAGTAAATCTATTTAATGAAAATAATTACAGAAAATTTTCCAAGCTTGAGGAATGAAATGGAAAACCAAGTTCAAGAGGCATACCGAACACCAAACAAAAACAAAATCTCAACAGAGCCCACACCTAGACACATTATAATGAATAATGCCTAATACACACTGAGCAAAGGAGAGAATACTAAAAGCCACAAGAGAAAGGAAAGCAAATTACATTAATAGGGGGAAACCAATCAGATTATGTTCAGATTTTTCAACCCAGACCTTAAAAGCAAGAAGATCCTGGAATAGCATATTTCAAAGCTCTGAAAGAAAAGGGATGTCAACCAAGAATCTTATATCCAGCAAAATTGAGCTTTAGATTTCGAAGATGAAAAAATAAAACCTTCCACGACAAGCAGCAAAGTTAAAAGATTTCACAACTCGAAAGCCAGCACTTCTGAACATCCCTGGGCAACATTTTTCATGAAGAAGAAGAGAAAAGATGATAACGAAAATCAACAAAGGGAGATATTAAACTAAAGGAAATACCAACCAGAAGAGAAACCAAATCAAGCTAAAGACCATAAGTCAAATAAAAATGGATGGGAATAAAAATCACATCTCAATAATAACCCTGAATGTTAAGGCCTAAACTCGCCAATCAAAAGACACAGATTATCAGAATGGATTAAAAGAAATGACCCAACAATTTGCTGTCTCCAAGAAACACACCTCATAGAAAAAGACATCAACAGACTGAAAGTGAAAGGCTGGGAAAAAGTCTTATCACTCACATGGCCGGCGGAAGCAAGCAGGGGTTTCCATTCTCATATCAAATAAGGTAGACTTCAAACCAAAATTAATCAAGAGGGACAAAGATGGATAATTTCTTATTACTTAAGGGAACCATCCATCAACAGGATATAACAATCATAAATCTGTATGCCCCAAATAATGGAGCCACCTACATTCATCAAACAAACGCTTCTTAAGTTCAAGAGTAAAATAGACCACAACACAGTTATTCTAGGGACTTCAACACACCTCTCTCACCAATGGATAGATCATCCAAACAAAAGCTAAACAAAAGAAACTTTAAGCCTCCTCAAAACAATTAACAATTTAGACCTAACAGACATATATAGAATATTTCATCCCTCAGTAAACGAATACACATTTTTCTCAGCAGCACATGGCTCCTTCTCCAAAATAGACCATATATTATGTCACAAGGCAACTCTCAGCAAATATAAAAAAATAGAGATACTACCCCTGCATGCTATCGGACCATAAAGGGAATGAAATTGGAAATCAACGACAAAACAAGGAATAAGAAAAACAACTCCATCAACTGGAAGCTAAACAACATGCTACTGAATGAAACAAGGGGTTGAAGAAGACATCAAAGAGGAGATCAAAAAATTCCTAGAGGTAAATGAGAACACAGATACATCAATATAGAAATCTCTGGGACACTAATGAAGGCAGTAGTAAAGAGGAAAATTCATTGCACTGAGTTCATTCCTTAAGAGGAAAAAAACCCCAACAAAAATAAATGACTTAACATCACACCTCAAAGCATTAGAAAAAGAAGAACAGACCAACACCAAGAGCAGTAGAAGACAGGAAATAATTAAAATCAGAGCAGAAATTAATGAAATTGAGACTAAGGAAACCATTCAAAGAATTGACAAAACTAAAAGTTGGTTCTTTGAAAAAATAAACAAAATTGACAGACCCTTAGCAATGCTAACGAAAAGAAGAAGAGAAAAAAACTCAAATTACTAACATTCGTGATGAAAAAGGGAATATCACAACAAACACCTCAGATATACAGAATATAATTAGAAATTACTTTGAAAACTTGTACTCTAATAAAATAGAAAATACTGAATGCATTGACAGATTTCTAGAGTCATATGATTTGCCTAAACTGGATGTGGAGGCTATACATAATTTTAAATAGATCAATTACAAGCGAAGAAATAGAAGATGTCCATCAAAAAGCTACCAACAAGGAAAAGTCCAGGACCCTGATGGGTTTACAGCCGAGTTCTATAAGACTTTCAAAGAAGAACTAATACCAAATGCTCTTCAAACTATTTCAAGAAATAGAAAAAGAGGGAGCTCTTCCAGACTCTTTCTATGAGGCCAATATTACATTAATTCCAAAGCCAGGCAAAGACACATCCAAAAAAGAAAACTTCAGGCCCATATCTTTAATGAACATAGATGCAAAAATCCTCAACAAAATCCTGGCAAATCGGATACAAAAAACATAATCAAAAAGATAGTGCACCACGATCAAGTGGGGTTTATCCCAGGGATGCAAGGCTGGTTCAATATTCGGAAATCAATAAACATAATACATCACATCAATAGACTTAAAAGACAAAAATCATATGATCATCTCAATTGACGCAGAAAAAGCATTTGACAAAATACAACACCCCTTTATGTTCAAAACACTAGAAAAACTAGGAATATCAGGAACATATCTTAACATAATAAAAGCTATTTATGCAAGGCCCCGAGCTAACATTATCTTAAATGGAGAAAAAATTGAAAGCATTCCCTCTAAAAAAAAACTGGAACAAGACAGGGATGTCCCCCCTTTCACCACTGCTATTTAACATAGTAAAACTGGAAACTCTGGCCAGAGCAATTAGACAGACGAAAGAAATTAAAGGGATCAAGATAGGAAAAGAAGAGCTCAAATTAGCACTATTTGCTGATGACATGATAATCTACCTAGAAGACCCAAAAAACTCTACCAGAAAACTTTTTACAACTAGTAAAACGAATTTGGCAAAGTTGCAGGATACAAAATCAATACACATAAGTCAAAGGCATTTGTGTACATCAGCGACAAAGACTCTGAAAGGGAAATGATGAAAAAAATACCCATTTGCAATAGCATCAAAAAAAAATAAAAATACCTGGGAATCAACCTAACGAAAGAGGTGAAAGACCTGTATAACGAAAATTATAGAACACTAAAGAAAGAAATTATAGATGAACTCAGAAGATGGAAAGACCTACCTTGCTCTTGGATAGGTAGAATTAAATATTGTCAAAATGTCCATACTACCAAAAGCATTATACAGATTTAATGCAATTTCCTACTCAAAATCCCAATGTCATTCTTCAAAGAAATAGAAATAGCAGTCATGAAATTCATCTGGAAAAATAAGAGACCCAGAATAGCCAAAGCAATCCTGAGCAAGAAAAGTGAAGCAGGGGGGCATCACCATACAGACTTTAAATTATACTATAGAGCAATAGTAACAAAAACAGCATGGTATTGGCACCAAAACAGACTGGTGGTGGACCAATGGTACAGAATTGAGGATACAGAGACTAATACATTTAATTACAGCTATCTTATATTAGACAAAGGTGCCAAAAATGTACAGTGGAGAAAGGATAGCCTCTTCAACAAATGGTGCTGGGGAAAACTGGAAATCCATATGCACACAAAATGAAATTAAACCTTTTATCTCTCACCCATGCACAAAACTCAATTCAAAGTGGATCAAAGACCTAGGAATTAGATCAGAGACAATACACCTAATAGAAGAAAAAGTAAGCTCCAATTTCCAACATGTTGGATTAGGCCCCAAGTTCCTTAATAAGAATCCTGTTTAGCGCAAGAATTACTACCAAGAATTAATGAATGGGATAGATTTAAACTAAAAAGCTTCTTTTCAGCAAAAGAAACAATCAGTGAGGTGAATAGAGAGCCAACTAATTGGGAACAAATATTTAATACATGCACATCAGATAGAGCACTAATCTCTAGAATATATAAAGAACTCAAAAAACTTTACACTTAAAAAAACAAATAACCAATCAATAAATGGGCTAAGGAATTGAGAAGACACTCTCAGAAGAAGATACACGATTAATCAACAAATACATGAAAAAATGTTCACATCGCTGGCAATTAGAGAAATGCAAATCAAAACTACTCTAAGATTTCACTTCACTCCAGTCAGAATGGCAGCCATCAAGAACACAAGCAACAATAAATGTTGGAGAGGATGTGGAGAAAAAAGGCACACTCATACATTGCTGGTGGGACTGCAAAATGGTGCAACCGTTATGGAAAGCAGTATGGAGATTTCTTGGAAAACTGGGAATGGAACCATCCTATGACCCAGCCATCCCACTCTTGGGTCTATTCCCAAAGGACTTAAAAACAGCATATTACAGTGACACAGCTATCTCAATGTTTGTAGCTGCACAATTCACAATAGCTAGGTTGTGGAATCAACCTAGATGTCCCTCAGTAAATGAGTGGATTAAGAAAATGTGGTATATACGCACAATGGAATTTTACTCAGCAATAAAAGAAAATAAAATTAATGGCATTTTGCAGGTAAATGGATGAAGTTGGAAGACATAATGCTAAGTGAAGTTAGTCAGTCTCAAAAATCCAAGTACCAAATGTTCTCTCTTATATAAGGAGGCTATTTCAAAGTATTGTTTGGATGGGGTACATAGGAGGATTAGAGGAACACTAGAATGGTCCAAGGGAAGGGAGGGTAAGGGAGGGAGCAAAGAGGGGGGGGAGGGGGGAAAAAAAAAAAGGTGGTTGAATGAGACGGATATCATTTTCCTTAATGCATGATTGAAGACCTAAATTGTACGAATATACTTTGTATACAAACAGTTGTATGTAAAAAGATACTAAATATATGCACTATGAGTTGTACATATTAAAAATTATAAAAATAAAATAGATTTAAAAAAATTAAGTAAATTACTTAATTAAAAAAAAAAAAAAAAGAAATCACAAAAATATAAGTAATAAGTTAGAATTAACAAACATTATATCCATCAAAGACTGAATAACACTTTCTTCTATCAGTAGTGCATGGATTCCTTCCTCTAACCAGTAGACCATATCTTATGCCCACAAAGCAACTCTACAGCAAATACAGAAAAAATTTAGAAAATACCTTGCATCCTATTAGGTCATAAGGACTGAAATTAGAAATCAACAATAAAAATAGGAAAAATAGAAGCTACCATAACACCTGGAAATTAAATAAAAGCTATTCAATGACAAATGATAGTAAATGAAATCAGGTGAAATTAAAAATACTTAAAGGTAAATGAGAATAGTGATTGTAAACAATATTAAAATCTCTGGGATACTATGAAGGCAGAGCTATGAAGCAAGTTTCACTGCTTTGGCTGAAATCCATTTAAAGAATAGAAAGTCCAACAAATAAATCAACATAACATTCCATCTCAAAGCCCTAGAAAAAGAAGAACAAACCAACAACCAAAAGCAGTAGAAGATAAGGAATAATTTAAAATCATGGCTTAAATCATTGAAATTGAAACAAAAGAAACAATGTAAAAATTCACAAAACAAAAAGTTGGTTCTTTGAAAAAATCAACAAAATTGATAAAACCCTTACCCAAGCTAACAAAGGGAAAGAGAGAGAAAAACTCAAATTACTCTAAAATCACGATAAAAAAGGAAATATCACTGCTGACACTACTGAAATAACAGACGATAATCAAACCTATTTTGAAAATTTATACTCTAATTAAATATAGAAAAATCTGAAGAACATCGACAAATTTACTAGAGACATATAAACCTGCCTAAATTGAATCAGGCAGGACATAGAAAATTCAATCAGCTCAATTTTCAGATTTATTTTTATACCGAGGATTGAACTCAGGGGCAACACAACCACATGGTCACATCCCCAGTACTTTTTTGTATTTTATAAGAGACTTTGGTCTCACTGAGTTGCTTAAGTGCCTCGCCATTGCTGAGGCAGGCTTTGACTCGTGATCCTCCTGCTCAGCCCTCCCAAGTGCTGGGTATTATAGGCAAGTGCCACCACAACCTGGCTTCACACCAGATCAATTTTCAAACAAACAATTTGAAGACACCATCAAAAGCCCTACACAACAAAGAAAACTCAGGAACAGATGGATTCTCAACTGAGTTCTACCAGAACCTTCAAAGAAGACGTAACACCATCCATCGCAAATTATTCCATGAAATAGAAAAGGAGGGAAACCTCCCAAACTCATTCTATGAAACTAACAACACCCTGATACCAAAATGAGACAGAAGACACATCAAAGAAAGAAAATTTCCAGACCACTATCCCTAGATGAACATAAAGAATGAAAAAATTCTTATAAATCCTGGAAGTCACATACAAAACATATTTAAAAAGATAATGCACCATGAAATCAAATGGGTTATATCCCAGGGGTTCAAGGTGTTTAAACATACAGATATCCCCCAAATAAAAAACCACAACTCATCACATAAACAGAGTGTAAAGACAAAAGAATCACATCAAGATCCTCAATAGATTGTAGAAAAAGCATTTGACAAATATGAGTATCCATTCAATCTTCAAACACTAAAACAACTAGGGATAGTAAGAACATGCCGCAACATTGTAAAACCTATCTATTCTAAACCCAACCCAACATCATTCTAAATGGAGAAAAAGAGAAAGCATTACCCTCTATAAACTGGAACAAGAACAGGAGTAATTTCTCTTTTCACACCATTGTATTCAACATATTTCCTGTAAACTCAAAGCCCAAGAATTTAAACAGAAAGGAAGAAATTAAGGGATATGAAAGGAACAGAGGGGCTAGGTTGTGCTCAGGTAGAACCCACGACGAGCAATGCGCCTGCCCGGGTTCAATCCTCAGCACCCGCCACATAAAAGTAAATCGCATTGTGTGACAGAACTAAAGCAAATAAAATAAATATTAAAAAAAAAAGAAAAGGTAAAAGAAGTAGCTCAAACGATCCCTATTTTCTTATAAGATGATTCTATATTAAAGACTCCAAAAAACTCACCAGAAAACTCGAGAACTCATGACATGCAATTTCAGCCAAGTATGGGATATAAAATTAAACACCATAAACCAATTGCATTCCTATACGATCATTAGTGATAAATCAACTGAAAAAGAAAAATTGAGTAAAACCTATGCCATTCACAAACCTCAACAGTCTCTATAAAATGAAATATTGGGAATCAATCTAACAAAGAGGGTGAATGACCTCTTTAACAATGAAAACTACAGAACATTAGAAAAAAGAAATTGAAGGAAGACCTTAGAAGATGGAAAATCTTCAACGTGCTTAGGTACGCAGAATGGAATAATTGTCAAAATGGCCATATTACCCAAAGTGCCAACAGATTTAATGTGAATTCCTATTAAGGCTTCCAATGACATTGTTCTTAGAAATTGAAAAAGCAGTATTATGAACTTCCTTGAAAAAAATAAAAGACCCGGATAGCCAAAAGGATAGCCAAAGAAATCCTAGCAAGAAAAGTGAAGCAGAAGGCATCATAAAACCAGGCCTTAAATAATACTACAGACACTATACAAACAAAAATGGCATGGTATTGCACAAAACAGACATGAAGCTATGGTAGCAGGATAGAAGACACAAAGACAAACACAACATAAATATTAGACAAAGGCACCATAAACACACATTGAGAAAATATAGTTTCTGTCACCAAATTTAGTTTGGTAAAACTGGAAATACATATGTAATAAAATGAAATTTAAACCACTATCTCTCACCCTGCATAAAACTCAACTCAAAAGTGAATCAAGAACTTAGGCATTAGACCAAAGATCCTGGCCTACTAGAAGCAAAAGTAGGCCCAAATCTCCATCAATGTCAGCTTAGGAACCAAATCCTCAATACAACTCTTAAAGCACAAGTAAGTAAAATAAAAAATCAATAAATGGGCTTGGTATCAAACTAAAGACCTTCAGCAGCAAAAGAAACATCAGTGAGCTAAAAATAGCCTACAGCTTGGGAGCAAATTTTTACCACTTGCACATCAGATAAGCACTAATCTCTAGGGTCACGTAAAGAACTCAAAAAAGTTAAACAGCAAAAAATAAATAAATATAAATTAAAAACCCCCAAAATAAATCAATAAATGGCCCAAGTAAACTTAACAGACACTTTTTCAATCGATCAACCAAATTCGTGAAAAAAGTTCAACATCTCTAGCAATTAGAGAAATGCAAATCAAAACTACTCTAAGATTCATCTCACTCCAGTCAATGGCAGCTATTAAGAACACAAACAACAGGGGCTGGGGTTGAGGCTCAGTGGTAGAAGTGCTGGGCCTAGCGCATGCGCAGCCCGGGTTGAATCCTTAGCACCACGTAGAATAAACACATTGCGTACAACTTAAAAGCCAATAAATAAACATTAAAAAAAATAACAAACAACAATAAATGTTTGGTGAGGACATGGGGGAAAAGGCCACTCATACATTGCTGGTGTACTGCACATGTGCAGCCAATATAGATAGCAGTATGAGATTCCTCAGAAAATTGGGAATGAACCACCATTCTGACCCAGCTATTCACCACTCCTCCATCGATATCAAAGGACTTAAAAAACAGCATACTACAGGGACCACAAGCCACATCAATGTTTTATAAGCAGCACAACTTCACATAGCATAACTGTGAAACTAAACTAGATGCCCTTCAGTAGATGAATGATAAAATAAAATGTTGTATAGTATACACAATAGAGTATTACCCAACAATATAAGAGAAATAAAAGAATGGCATTTGGCAGGTAAATGGATGAAGTTGGAGAAATATAACGCTAAGTGTGAAGTAAGGCCAATAAAACAAACCAATGCCGCATATTTTCTCTGATATAAGTAATGCTAAATCATAGTGGGGTTGGGTCAGGAAGCATAGAGGATTAGATGAACTCTAGAAAGGCAATGGGGAGGAAGGGGAAAGCAGGGGACATGGGGGTAAAAAAAGGAGTGAATGAGATGAACATCATTTTCTAAGTACATGTATGAAGACACAAATGGGGTGAATATACTTTGTATACAACCAAAATATGTAAAATTGTGCTCAAAATGTGTAATTATGATTGTAATGCATTCTGCTGTCATATATAACAACTTAGAATACAAAAATAAAAAAGAAAATGTGGTACATATACACGAACAATGGAATATACTGAGAACCAATAAAGAGATGAAATTATGGCATTTCCTGGTAAATGGATGGAACTGAAGACTATCACATGCTTAGTCCAATGAGACCCAATCCCAAAAAACAAAGGGCCAATCCTTTCTCTCTGAAGGCGATGTCTGACGTCACAATAGGTGGGGAGAGTGGAGGGGTGGGAGGAAGAAGTGGAGTCTTCACTGGTTTGGACGGGAATGGGGGGAAAGGAAGGCTGTTGGGAATGGAAAGACAGTAGAAATTAAATGGACATAACTCACCCTATGTCATATTATGAATACATGACCAGTATAATTACAGCTCCTCATATACAACCACAAGAATGAGAAGGTTATATTCCATGTGTGTATGATTGTCAAAATGCATTCTACTGTCATGTATAACTAAAAAGAACAAATTTTGTTTGCTTGTTTTGTTTTTTATTTTTTCCTTTTCTCGCCCCTCTCGAGCCCTCCCCCCTTCCTCCCCCCCTTACCCTTCCTTCCCTTTGACCATTCTAGTGTTCCTCTAGTCCTCCTATTTAACCCCCCCCACCGTACCCCCCCCCCCATCCAACAATACTATGAACTAGCCCTCCTTAGATCAGAGAAAACATTTGGTACTTGGATTTTTGAGAACTGCTTAAACTTCACGTAGCATTATGTCTTCCAACTCATCCATTGTACTGCAAATGCCATTAAGTTATTTCTTTTTTGCTGAGTAAAAGTTCCATTGTTGGCGTATATACCCACGATTTTCTTAATCCACGTCATTTACTTGAGGGACATCTAGGTTGGTCTCCACAAACCTAGCCTATTGTGAATTGCGCAGCTACAAACATTGAGAATAGCTGTGTCACTGTAAAGGCGTTTTTAAGTCCTTTGGAATAGACCCAGAGATGGGATGGCTGGGTCATAGGGTGGTCTCCATTCCCAGTTTTCCAAGAAATCTCCATAATGCTTGCCGATAATGGTTGCACTATTTTTG
>JAKELJ010000853.1:0-13947 GCA_025594165.1 Tamias sibiricus
CTGAGGCAGGAGGATCGCGAGTTCAACGCCAGCCTCAGCAATGGCGATGCACTTAGCAACTCAGTTAGACCCTGTCTCCCTAATAAAAATACAAAAAAAAGGGCTGGGAATGTGGGCCCAGTTGGACAAGAGCCCATGAGTTCATCCCGGTACCCACCAGACAAAAAAAAAAAAAATAATAATACGATAGACAATGATTCATTTCCTATGTCAGGTGGCCAACTTATGCTCTTATGAGGGATCATTTTCATTTCATCCATCTTGTCACCTAGGAAGAACAAACCTTGTTCCTTGAGTCCAGCTATATACAACAAGATGATCTTACGGTTGAAGGGACCTCCATATTCTCCTTTCCATCAGCTAATGAGGTTGCTAGAAAAATGACCCCATGTTCACTATTCTGGATTCTCAAAAGTAGGCTAGCCTGCGCGCAGGCCCTAGCGGAGGTAATGTACTGGAACCTCTGAGAGCTGAGGTGAATGAGTTTGACCTTGTGAAGTGAGACCATCATTGATATTTGATGTACCAATAATTATTTAAAAGAGGGAGCTTTGTCATCTACAGCAGAGGACTGTTGTCAATCACAACCCAAATTTAAAAAACAATGGGAAATAATGTTCTGTGAATTTTAAGTCACCACTCACATTACATCCACATCAGGGACTATTTTGTCAGAGCATGTTGCTTGCCTGAAGCGGAAACCGCCTTGGAGCAACGAACGCCGCAGGAAAATTCGGAGGCAGGATGAAAATGAAAAAAGGTCTTTTATTCTTCTTCTCTCTCCGGCTCCAGCAATCACTCCAAACGCTCTAACTCCAACCACCACCTTCTTCTTCTTCCCACACACACTAACCTAAAACTCACCCAGTTATATACATATCGCTTTAACAAGGACACGTGCTTACAGCTCGAGCTTACAGGTGCGTCACGCAGTGTTCACGGGCATACAAAGATTTCTTTGGATAATGTATTACTATCAGGTGGAAACTAGAACATCTTTTATGGCTCTCAGCTAACCGCAATCTTTAGCTATCTCCTTGATTATAGGCTCCTTCATTTCCCCCTTTTAGTTTTAAAAGAGGGGATGTTCCTAGGACGTCCATGTGCAACCGACATTCTTTTACCCGTCATGGGAGTCTAGGCTGTCCTGACTCCTGGCTTAGGTTGACATGCCGGCCACATTAGACTGTCCCGTGCGACTGTGCCGTGTCTTAGGTTGTCCCCTTCTGGGGATCTTACCCGTCATAGGCTAACCAGCCATCCAATAGAGCCCTTCAGGATCGACTGTGTGTTGACTAACAGCCGTCCAATTTTTAGGAGATGCTGCGGCTTTAAGGCGGCAAGCCTACTGCTGACGAGCCAAGTTTCCATAGCGTATCAAGTTCTTTAAGCCAATCAGCTGCCCTTAGTTTCATCAAGTAACGCACTGAGTTCTCTTAGACAAATACCCGCAAGGCATTGTCCCGTAATGTCCCAAAATAATGGAAAATCAAAATGTCCATAAGTTATAACACATAGATTCAGGAGACCCCATGCATGCAGAGCAGAGGCCACACTGCTGGTTAGGTTGTTTGATGCTTGAGCAGCAGGGATGCTTGCAGCGACCGCGGTCCCTGCAGTTGTAGCATCAGCCGTCTTTTTTATGTCTAGACATTTCCACCGGCAAATCTTCAGGCCCGCTACCTAAAAACTCAAGCATCCATTATTAAGGGAAAGGCAGTGCTATTCCAGCACTGAGATCAAAAGGTGAGCTGTCAAACTAAAAAAAGAATTATTAGAGTAGAAAATAAAAGTTGATCTCTGCTCACACACATTGCTGCTTAAGCTCCCACAAACATAAGCTGGCAAAATATCACATTCAGAAATAATCAAAGAGAAACTGAGGGTGTTTACTGCATTAAAGATAAAGAAAAAGCTAAAGGCACTTTGGAAAATAATTTGTTAGCTGGAATCCTCAAGTCTCTATATACACAGCAATCCATATACCTGTTGAAAATAATTCAAATTAATCAGCTATTAAACAAATGAAGTTTAATAACAAATAAACGATCCTCTGTCGGAACACCAAAATATCAGGTTATACAACATTAAACATATTCACAGCTGAAGAGAAGTCCCGGAGACAACTATAAATCAAAATTGATTATCATTATAATTGATTATCTAATTAAAATATTCTGAACTTATATGAAATATCTATCCTATTTATCTATCTATCTATCTATTGATTATCTAATTAGAATATTCTAAGCTTAAATGAATTAACGTTATTTGGATCTATATCTATCTACCTATATTTTTTTTAAGCGCTTATTATTTGTGACGTCACACTAGACAGACGCACATATAAACATATATTTGTGACATCACATTAACATGAAATTTAGACAAATGCACAGACATAAAGACATATATAAAAGAAAAAAATACAATTGTGTATACACTGAAGAGAGATCTTCTTGTCCCGGCCGGGAAGATGAAATTTAAGTTGTAAATTTAATGGAGGACTCTTAAGGGAATCACTCCATACCTTCATTTTGGTCCTCTTGATTTTGTACTTGTTTATTCAATCTAGACTCCTCAATAACTTCGTCTTGATCCTTTTGACTTTGTACCTGCTTTATCAATCTAGATGGTATCCATATTGGAGAGGATTCGTGCTTTGGAAAAACACAAACAGATCCTTCTCCCCCCAAATTAATACTGGGTCTGGACCCTTCCATGTACCTGAGAGAACATCCTTCCAGTAAACCAAAGGTTTATGTTGTTGGTGTGGGTTCCAGTGTCTATCTCCAGCCGAATGTCCATTAGAATCTAAAGTTAAGAAATTTAGGGTAAACAGGGCAACTGCCAATCTGTCCTTAGGATTTTTCCAGTTTCCATCTTTTTGCTTTTAGTAACATATTTTTAAGTGTCCGATTTGCTCTTTCAATTATTCCTTGTCCCTGAGGATTATAAGCGATACCTGTTTTGTGGATAATATTGAACTTTGTACAAAATTGTTTGAAGGATGTGGATGTATATGCAGGGCCATTATCTGTTTTAAGCATTTTGGGGATGCCCAATGCAGCAAAGCTTGCAGACAATGAGATATAGTATCTTTAACTTTTTCTCCGGAATGTAAAAAAGCAAAAATCATGCCTGAGCATGTATCTATGGTGACATGAATAAATCGTAATTTTCCAAAACTTGGCTCATGTGTGACATCCATCTGCCACAAATGATTGGGCATCAAACCTCGTGGGTTAACCCCATAATGTGGATTGGGCAAAAGTGTTACACAAGATGGACATTCTTTTACAATTCTACGAGCTTGTTCTTTTGTGATTTTAAATTTTTGTCTTAAGGTAGTGCTGTTAACGTGGAACTGGGAATGAAATAAAGTAGCTTGTTGTACTGTAGTAAATATAAATATTGTTTTAGTGAGGGCATCAGCTTTTTGATTACCTTCATGGAGAGGACCAGGCAGATTAGTGTGAGCTCTTATGTGACCTATAAATAAAGGTTCTTTTCGTTGCCATAGGAGATTTTGGATTTGAGAAAACAATTTAAAAGCTGGAGTATGTGGTGCTATTGGACCTGCTAGCTCCAATTTAGGGCAGCATGTACAATATAGTGGCTGTCTGAAAAATATTCATAGGCTGTTCTTTAAAATTTTCCAGAGCTATTATTATAGCTTCGAGTTCCACTAATTGAGCTGATTTTTGATTAGTGATATGAATCATTTTTTCATTTTGAGTGACTACTGCAGCTAGTACCGTTAGAGGATCCATCTGTAAATACATTAAATGCTTTAGGAATGGGTTGATTTTTTATTACCTGTGGGAATATGATAGGATGATTGATACAAAAGGACAGTATAGGAGATTTAGGAATATGATTGTCAAAATTTGCAGAAGTAGAGCATCTAGCTATAGCCCAATCATTATCATTGAAGCACAAATATTCAACCTGTGACGATGAATAAGGAGTAATAATAGTAGCAGGATGAATTCCAAATATTTTAGTAGAGGTTTTAAGTCCTTGAAGAATAAGTTTAGCCACCATGGAGGTATAAGACTCAATTGTACTTTTAGGAGAGACAGGCAAATGTATCCATAATATAGGTCCCTGTTGACAAAATACTCCTGTTGGTGTATATTGTGAAGGAATAATAATCAATATTAGTGGTTGTGCAAAATCAAATCTATCGCAATGGGATCTTTCAATGGCCTGTTCTACTAATTTTAGAGCTCTCCTGGCCTCAGGAGTTAATGTTCGCGGTGAGGATGGATCAGGGTTCCCGCGAAGGATGTCAAATAAAGGTTTTAATTGTCCAGTAGTGAGGCTTAGTGTAGGGCGAAGCCAATTAATGTCTCCCAATAATTTTTGGAAATCATTGAGGGTGGTCAAATGTTCTTTACTTATTAGAATTTTTGGGGGTTTAACAAAAGTATCCATGATTTTAAAGCCTAAATATAGTATAGGTGATCTGCTTTGAACTTTTTCTTCTGCTATATATAATCCATATTTTTTAAAAATTTTTTTGTTGTTTCACTAAATATATTAAATAAGATTTTTTGATTAGGGTGAGCTAATAAAACATCGTCCATGTAGTGTAGACACATGAGGTCTTGATATTTGTTTTTAATGGGCTGTATAGCTCTGTCCACATATAGTTGGCACATTGTAGGGCTATTTGCCATTCCCTGTGGCAATACTTTCCATTGATATCTTTTATCAGGGCCATTATTATTGATAGAAGGAATTGAAAAAGCAAATCTGGGGGCATCCAGAGGATGTAGGGGAATGGAAAAGAAACAGTCCTTTATATCAAGAGTTATAAGGTAATAGTTTTTTGGAATAGCTACAGGATTAGGAAGTCCAGGTTGGGTGGGTCCCATAATTTGCATTGTTTTATTAATTTGTCTTAGGTCTTGTAATAGTCTCCATTTTCCCGATTTTTTCTTAATTACAAATATGGGAGAATTCCAGGGAGAGGTGGAAGGCTCTATGTGTCCTGCTTCTAATTGTTCTTTAATTAATTGATGGGCCGCTTGCAATTTTTCTTTGGATAGGGGCCACTGAGGGACCCAAACTGGCTTATTAGAGAGCCATGGTATTTTTAAAATTGTTTTCTCAGTGGCCCCTAGAAAAAATGTCCTTTGCCTTTTTTATTATGATTAGGATTTTTATTCTTAACACCTGCAGGCTTGGTTGCTAGGTGTAGCCCCATTTGATGTAAGATATCTCTTCCCCATAGGGTAACTGGCAAGCTGTTTAAAACATAAGGTTGGAATGTTCCTGTATGGCCTTCATTGTCTTGCCAATTTAAGATTACAGCACTTTGTGCTGGGGTATTACTATATCCCAAGCCTCTTAAACTGGTTGAGGCTTTCTGCAGAGGCCAGTGCTTAGGCCATTGTTGTAGATTTATGATGGAAGAGTCAGCTCCTGTATCAATCAGCCCCTCCATCTCTATACCTTGAATTTTTAATTTGCACATCGGCCTCCGTGAACAATCCTGAACCCAGAAAGCCATAGGTCCTGAACCAGTGGAACCGAATGCTCTGCTATTTCTATTTTGTGGCATGCTTTTAAAAGAACTATGGAGACTGGGAATGAGGAGCAGCTGTGCGATTCTGTCTCCTTGATTTACGGAGATGATACCCCTGTGTGTACTTAGCATTATTTTAATCTCTCCATTATAATCTGAATCAATAACCCCTGGTATAACATTAAAGCCTAATAAACTCTTGGAACTACGCCCAAGGATTAGTCCCACAGTTCCTGAAGGGAGAGGTCCCCTGATTCCCGTAGGAATCAGCTGAACCCCCATTTCAGGTGTCAGGACCATCCGGGCAGTAGAACAGAGATCTAATCCTGCACTTCCTCTTGTCCCTCTGATAAGGGCGTTAATGGGTAGGAGGGATTGTGACGAGGAATCATTTGGATCTGAGGGCATTCCTCCTCTAGTGCGCATTCCTCCTCTAGTGCCTCGTACATTTGTGGGCCCCGGGGCATTGGGCCCCGTGCCCCCTTTTTTGAAATCCTTGATAAATCATTTCCATATATATCATATCTGGAATGGCATTGATTGGCCCAATGTATACCCTTTTTGCACCTGGGGCATCGGCCTGGAGCGCGGTATGAATTTGATCTTATTACCCTTGGGAGATATTGCTTAGCATATCTTGGTTGCTTATAATACTTTTGTCTGGAATATCCTGTTCTAGGTTGAAACCTTTGGGAATTTTGAGGGGAGGAATTTTTCATCACTGCAGCAATTACGTTGCCTGTGATAACAGCCTCGTTAATGTCTTTGCACAGTCTGATATAAATTGATAAGTCTTTTTTACTTCTCCACGGCCTTATTGCATCCTGGCAATATTTATTAGCATTCTCGTACGCTAATTGGATAACTAGAGGCATAGCTTGCTCGACTTCGCCAAAAACTCTAGATGTTGTTTTTAAGAGTCTATCTACAAAATCAGCGTAAGGTTCATTAGGCCCTTGTATAACTTTTGATAGGCTGCCTTGCAGATCCCCTGTGCCTGAGATTGTCTTCCAGGCTTTCACAGCTGCAGTGTGTATCTGGGCATACACACCTGGATCGTATTGTAGCTGATTTTGTAGTTCGGCGAACTGACCCTCCCCTGTGAGCATATCTATATTGCGTTGAGGGAAACCTGCTGCAGCATTTCTCTTTGCTATTTCTGAACAAAGTTCCTGGAATTGAGTTTTCCAGATTAGGTATTGTCCCCCACTTAGTACCGCTCTGCATAGACTTTTCCAATCTGAGGGGGCTAAGGTTAGGGTGTTAAGTGACTCTATCATACTTAATGTGAACGGAGCTTGAGGCCCATAGGTCATTACCGCCTCTTTAAAATTCTTTATTGTTTTAAAGTCTAGGGACTCGTGATATCTTTGTCCCTGTTCATTTTGAAATACTGGCAGTTCTAGGTGCTCCTGCGGTCTATGTTGTTCGAGAGCGTATAAGCGCTCAGAAAGGCTGCCAATTTCTACCTCAAGGGCACGTACATTCTGATCAATACTCCTTATTGTTTCTGTTAGGTATTCTATCCATGAAGGAGCAGAGGGCACTAGTGGTCCCTCTATTTGACGGTCTTTTCTCTTTTTTAATTTCTTTTTGTTCTTTTTATTGGAGACTGTGCTCCCTGAATCGCTTTTTGATTCCTCCTCACTACTAGCTTCATAATTCCTAACTGGCTCAGTGGAGGAGACCGTACTCTCATGGTTTGGCTCCTTGTTACTATTATCACTTTCACTAGTATCCTGAGTTTCAGCTTCTAAGGAGAGTACATACTCCTCAGCTAATTTTATTAAGCTTCTGATGGCTTTTGCAGTTCTTACTTTTGAATTTATATTACTGCTCTCCTTGCTGGTCTCAACTGAGTCAGAGGATATGCTTTCTTGTTCACTTTTCTCACTATCCTCTGAGTTCTCGCTATCAAAAATTTCATTCGTGGCTTTTATAAACCAACTTTTTGTTATATTCGCTCCCATATTTTTAAATTTTCTTTTTCTTACCTTGCCGCCGAATTCCCCGTACGGGCCACCACTTGTTGCTGCCTGAAGCGGAAACCGCCTTGGAGCAACGAACGCCGCAGGAAAATTCGGAGGCAGGATGAAAATGAAAAAAGGTCTTTTATTCTTCTTCTCTCTCCGGCTCCAGCAATCACTCCAAATGCTCTAACTCCAACCACCACCTTCTTCTTCTTCCCACACACACTAACCAAACTCACCCAGTTATATACATATCGCTTTAAACAAGGACACGTGCTTACAGCTCGAGCTTACAGGTGCGTCACGCAGTGTTCACGGGCATACAAAGATTCTTTGGATAATGTATTACTATCAGGTGGAAACTAGAACATCTTTTATGGCTCTCAGCTAACCGCAATCTTTAGCTATCTCCTTGATTATAGGCTCCTTCAAGAGCAAACTCCACCAAGCCTGAGGATGCAGCCATTTGTCATGGCTATGAATTGGGGTGGAAAAGACTGGTCCTAGACCCTCCAGTCTTACAGCATGAGGCCAAGCGTACCTGTGGGGAAATCCCGGCCTCTTCCAGAGCACTAGCAGCCAAAGATCTTGGAAGTACAGAGCAAATGGGCCATGTCACAGTGTTCACAGCCTCCCCCCTCATCAAGTGGGCCCTATGGAGCCTCAAAAATTTGAATTCATATCCTGGCTCTCACTGTTTGGCAGAGGGAGAGTATTAACAAAGCCTCACATTTCCATCAGTGTGATGGGGATGCTCATTTCATACCCATTTAGAAACTGTCAAAGTTTGCATTGTGATAAGTCTCATGGGAGGACAGATGGCCCTGCAGGGAAACAGACAAGGTGATTTCTACTAATATCACCCCACAGCAGATGTACTAGTGCCATGGACTCTGACCTCTGCCCACTCTGTTTCTTCTGCTGAACATACTCTGCTTTGACTAACTCTACTCTTCCTTCTGGAATCCTGTCTCCACCCACAGGGTGGCAGTGTCCTGTAAATCTGTCTTCAGGCACTAGATTGATTTGTTGATACAGCACATTCCTCATCTCAAGAGTTTTTCTATCATGGAATTTCAAAAACTAATTCTAAAATTCATATCCATGAGTCAGGGTCAGACTCCAAAAAGATGAGTTGGAGGAATTGCCTATCAGTTGTGAAGAGCTGTTGTAAAGCTGCTGACACTGAGCTAGGGTGCTTGGAAGTGGCAGGCAGAGGCAGTCCAGGCAGTTGTGCATACTGCGGACATAGCCTGTAGGAGGGGTGACATCTCAGCTGGGATGACCAAACTGCTCCTGCATCCCTGCCCCTGTGTGAAGCACGACACCAGACTCATGGTTCAGTTGCAGGTGTGTGAGGCCCCAGTGAGAAACTCAGACACCCCGCAGCTTGTGGAAGACCTCAGAGAAAAGTTGTCATCCGTGGGAGATGGAAAATGTTTGAGAAATCACCTGGCACTCCACAGCAGCAACCAAAAAGGGAAAGGTGGATGAATTGGACAAGATTAAAATCAACTGTGCCACCATAAAGGGATTGAGAAGACGAACTACAGAGTGAGACGACGATTGCAGCAGGTGACTGTGAGGGCTGGCTTAAAACAACCATACAGAGTTGCACTGTATGATGGGACTTTGAGCACTAAGGTAGCCATCTAGCTGTAGGCCAGCATGAGACACCAGTCACCAGCATGACTGAGCACTTGAAATATGGCCAGTATGAGTGAGACAGTGTCTACTGCTTGGTGAGGATGGGCAAAGACCTGAGCAGGTGTTTCACAGGAGCAAAGCCTGGGAGCATCAAGCAAATAGAGGAAGCAACTTGAACCAGCCTGTGGCCATTCTGTGAGGATACAGCAGGAGCTATGGCAAGCTTGAGTGGAACAGTGCACCCTCCAATGAGAGTTGGCCACAGGAGGTCTTGTCTTTAAGGTGGCTACCCTCGGCCAGCAGGACTCAGTCTGTGGAAATGGGGAAGACTGAGAGGGAGATCCGGTGAAAGAAGCACCTACAGAGGGATGTCGCCAACCTAAGTGTTGAAAAAGGCCAGGCTGAGCTATTGAGGGAAAGTCAATAGCTGGTGAAGCAAGGAGAGGAAGGGATTCCCAGGCACAAGCAGGCCCTGTCCTCCAGGAGGCTGGGAGCATAATACTACACCAGTGTTTTCTGTGTGCTTCTTCAGTTGCAGGCCTGCACAGAGCTGCTTATTTTGGAATGATATCTTTTCTAATAAATCAACAAAAGGAGTGGTGAGAAAAGTCTTCACGTGCTGATATTTATTCATCTAAACCTAAAACAATTTGAAACAAAATGCAATTGAAGGAAACTGTTCAACAACTTAAAGCCCATTTTCCAAGTTGTATCAGAGCAGATACACACTGAGTGCACAAGTGGCCTGCCACTCTCATCCTGGAGGGTGAAGGCAAGCTCACTGTGCCCACTCCCTAAATGATGCTGTGGTGACCTCAACAATGTAGCAGAAGGCCCCTGTACTTTTGTTCATAGGTACTAGTTTATAACTCAGAAACCAAGTGACTACTTCCTATTCAATAGAGTTGTTGTTTCATACATACTCCAAAAAAAAAAAGCAAATATGCTCGTATCAATGGCTTTTTTTTTTTTTTTTTTTTTTTTTTTTTTTGTACCAGGAATTGAACTCAGGGGCACTCGACCACTGGGCTACATCCCCAGCCCTTTTCTTGTATTTTATTAGAGACAGGGTCTCACTGAATTGCTAAGTGCCTCGCCATGGCTGAGGCTGGCTTTGAACTCGTGATCCTCCTATCTCAGCCTCCCAAGTGCTGGGATTACAGGCGTGCACCACCGCGCCCGGCTCAATGGCTTTTTTTTAACAGTGTTTCTGTTTTACACTATTAGTATCTCATCCCCTCTCCTGGATTTGTTAGATTCTTAGTAATATATTTGTAAGAGATGCCCAGAAACTACAATAGAGACATGAAATTTATTGAGAAGAAATAGCTAAAAAACACTAATCTATGAAGAAACTTATAAAAACTAAAATGGGAAGAAATAACAAAAACACTAATATCACTAACATACAATAGATGAAACTCTTAACAATGTAAAACTGGTTTCCAACTCAGTGTGTGAATATACTCTGGTCCACAGCAACTGGAAAACCTGGTTAAGTATCCTCTGGCTGGGTTGCTGGCAGCTAAGCTGCTTCTTGGTCCACAGGTGTCATCCATCATGGCCCCTGAAAAGCTCTAACTCTCCCCCTGTTTATGGTGGAAGAGATGATCTGTCTTCCAGTTTTGGTGGCTGATCTTCCTCCAGCTCAGCAGGTGTGACAGTGAGCTGCCCCATGGGTAAGGATAAAAATTGGGGCTCTTCTGCCATAGGCATTGTTGTAACTTGAGGTGGCACTGGAGCTACAGAATGATCCCCCAAATGATTGCCTTTCCTAGGCCTTTCCCAATTTATGCAAGAACCCCACCCCTGAGAATAAACCAGCTCCTGTTCTCACAACAGACAAGGGTCCACCACGCTTGGGACTGAATGTAAATGCCTGGTGGTGCCAGCATAAGTCTTCCTCACACACTTCCTCACACCCAGGTCTCCTCATAACAGGGCTCAGACTCACTGGGATCTGGGTCCTTCAACTGCATAAAAAGTCTGTGGACATGCAGGGTCAGCCCTGACCCAGGCATTGTGAGCAGCAGGAAGGTCTCAAGATGTTTCAGGGTGTCAAGTCAAAATCTTCTGGATGTATATTGAGCAACGTCTGAATGATGGAGCAGAGGGTGCTGTGGAGTTTGGAGTGAGGTATGCAGCCATCAGGAACTGGGCCTCTGCTTCAGCTCAAACCTCCCAAAGCCCACCACATGCTTGGCTTCCCAAAAAGGGCCAAACACTTCACATACCACTGGGAAAGGTGGGCAATCCTGTGAGGGACATGGGTGGCTGACTGCTTCCCCCACTTCTTTCCAGTCTCTACACTAAAACATATGGGAGTACTGGCTTGGATTACCTGTGTTGACAAGGGATCTTCACAGGGTGTGTCTCTGAGGCCCCAGCCATTCTTCTGCTCCTTGAGTACCTTGAACCTCACCACACCACTCTGTATTCCCCCTACAGCCAAAGCCACATCCCATAGCCCTCTACTGGAAATCCCACAATGTTGAGACCTGGGCTTTGCCCAGCCCTCTTCTATACCAGCCTCCAGAGTGCCCCCATCTGGAGAGAGAAACCCACCCTCTTGACCCAAAGATCCCTCACTTCATTACTTAAATGTACTCCTCAGCATCAGCCTGGAGGTTTTCATACCTAGAGAAGGCCAAGAGGCTGTCACATGTTCCAACCCAGGCCCCTTACCTTCCTAGATGCCTGGTGGAATTTACTAACTTCCTGATAGAAATGGTAGCTCATGAGGGCTGGGAAGTTTGGCTGCACTTCTTCCTGAATGATAGGCTAAGTGACTACCAATAGTAGTGCTTCATGTATATTTGAGTGATGAATAAACTCATCCAACAACTTCCTATCTCTCTCAAGGCCTGGGTCCCCTCAGTCCATCCCAGAGGTCCCTGTTCTGGCTACATAAGCCTAGGGAACCTCTCCAATGCAATCCACATACTCCTTCCCAAATGTGGAAACTGCTTTTCCTCAGGCCTCAAAGCAGGCAGAAAGCTTCCTCAAAGGATAGATTACAGGCCCACAGGAGAAGCTCAGAGCCCTTGGCAGCCTGCTCCACAGGACCAGGCCTGAGGCAAACACTCCTGGGGCTTGTTCTACTTAGGCCTCTAAACACCCAGGCAGGGTTCTCCTCTGACATTCTGACTTTCCACAGAGCTGACTGAGGCTCAGAGTGATGCCTGGCATTCCCAACACCAAGCCTGGAGATGGCCATGTCCCTGGGATTGGAGGTGGTATGTACTTTTTACACAGCAGCTCCATCAACTTCTGGGTCCAATTTTGGTAGCTGTGCAGATATTCGTGGACAAAGGTAGCATTGCCCCTTTGCAGGTCAGGTCCAAACTACTAATGGTGTCCTCCAGAACAATTGCCTTGAGTCTTTCCGCCAGGCTGGACTGAATCGTTGGTGCCCCTCTATTATCTTCTTCCTGGTATTGGGGAACCCAAAAGGTACATCTCAACATGGAAATTGTAGCAAACTGCAAAACAACTCACTGCCATACAATCAAGTGGTATCAAAAGAATTTTCCTTCTTATTCTCAGGGGATATTACACACACACACACACACACACACACACACACACACACACACACAAGGTTGTGAGTGTCTGGGGCTATCTAAGAGGGAATCAGAGTGCTGGGGTGGCCTAAGCTCACCTGCCATGGGCTGCTCTGTCTCACTGCCAGGTTCCTTGAAAACAAATTGCCAGTGGCGATGAGGCCGAGCACTGACCTGGCGCCTCCACTCTTGGGAAAGGCCACTACTCAGAGCTTTCCTAAGGCCCCAGAAGCCACAGGTTGGTACACAAGAACTCATGCTGTCTCCACACCAGTGAAAAGACTGGGGCTGTACTGGACTCTGAGCACCTGGCTACCAGGGTTCCAAATTCTGTTGGTTCCATTGCCAAAGAAGTGATGTCACTTCCTTGGGGAAGGATGTGAGGTAACTTCCTTGGTGTTCCCTTACATGAAGCTCTTCCTCACAAAATAGGAGCCATTTAGGATTCTCCCCTCTCCTTGTGACACATGCACAAGTGGATACAGCTATGCCAACACACTCTTGCCCAGATTTCCAAAAAGACCTGGGTAGATCCAGCTTCCCAAGCTTGGGGAGACTGAGTTGGGTTCAGACCCATCCCCTCCTTTGGGCTGTGTTAATGACACTGAATAAGTCATTGAAACCTGCAGGGTCTCCCTACATTCTCAAAGTGTTTCTCAGGGACCTTCTAGCATCTGCTTTTCAGGTTGTCATCAGGTGTATGTGTCTATACATGTCTATGTTATCTCAGAAATGGTAGAGTCAGTGGGGGATAAATGGCAAAAATACAGGTGACATAGTCATAATGAGTGGAGGGACAAAGGATGACATGCAACTCTATCTAGATCTGTGTCCCAGAGTGAGATAGGAAAAGACAGTTTCCTCTTGTCCATGCCCCACTTTTCACCTTTGGAAGGTTGAAGAGACTGATTTTCAGAGATTCTCCCTCTGTCATAGATGTTCAGGTGCTTCCTGTGAGCTTTAGATATGCCTCAAATGCCTCTTCTTAATGTAAGAGTTCTTGGCCAGGCTTGGTGGTGCACGCCTGTAATCCCAGCACTTGGGAGGCTGAGGCAGGAGGATCGCGAGTTCAAAGCCAGCCTCAGCAATGGAGAGGCACTTAGCAACTCAGTGAGACCCTGTCTCTAATAAAATACAAAAAAGGGCTGTGGATGTGGCATGTGGCCCAGTGGTCGAGTGACCCTGAGTTCAATCCCTGGTACAAAAAAAAAAAAAAAGTAAGGGTTCTTCA